>JAQGBA010000487.1:0-33204 GCA_034698125.1 Prionchulus punctatus | reverse complement strand
CATTTTCCGCCTATAAAACAAAGAGTAAGAATTAGCAGATTCAGTGGTCGATTGGACCCACTCTGCGCGTTGGTATTTCGCTCGTTTGGAAAGATCTGTTCGTTCGTTCGTTTAATAAAAATCATATCGTTAACTGTACCGAACCGAAACCGCACGACATCCGCGTTACAGTAGGTTAAGACTAGTTACCCTCACGTTCGACCGTCGCCCATCGTATCCATTCGTCGCACTGCCACGTGTGGCGATTAGTCACAGGTTCCTCGAATAGGAGCACTGTGGCACATCGGTTACAAGATATCGAATGCTGATTAGAATTTGTTTCAGGATTTAAAGCCATATTTCGATTTGTCGGATGAACGATAATTGGCCCAACAGTTTCGATGACGCGCTCTGCATAGTTTCTTTTGGTAACCGAAAACGCATGACAAAATCGTCAATTCCAAAATTAAATTTTCTAAACCTTCTCCAACGCCGTACTTCTCCAAAATCTTCGTCCATCACTTTCGCTGCTTAAACTTAATAGCAAATACATTATTGGTAGTTAGAATTTATGGTAACTTTTATAATCGCGATTTTATGCTCGATTTGTTGCAATATCCTACCCTAAAAGCGTTAATTTCAAACCAATTTCTTGCTTTTTTCGAGATTTGTAAAATTTTTACCCTCCTCCCGAGAAATCGGCCGTTTTTTACAAATTTGTAGCAAAAATTACTTAATCTTAAGTTTTATGAAACACACGCTTGTAAAAACGCTTTTAAAATCACCGTTTTACAAATGAATTCGTTTGTAATTACAAATACAAGTGTGTAACATTATGAAACCCAATATTTGTAATTTTTAGAAATTACAATTTGCAATTACAATTTTACAAATTAAAATATGGTGCAACGCTGTATTTGTAATTTCGCTGTTTTACAAATTTGTACAAGTTACAAACGTTTTATGAAACCCTACCCAGCCATATGCATAAACTAATTATATCCCTTTAATGCAATAAAACCATTCTAGACGAATTTAGGGTCTACGTTTTATATCAAATTTCGACGTTGCCGTTATTTTATACGATTGATTTCTTTTCAGTTTACCAAGAAACATAGTTTAAGATGTTTCTCGAGAAAAATAAAACTTTCTACTCAAAATATGCATTATAACTTTTGTCCTTATCTCATACGCTTTACGAAATATTATCGTTCTTGTAGAACTTTTTGGAACAATCAAATCACGTTTATATTTGAAATAACAATGTTAATTTGTGAACTGTTTTTAAGCAATTAATGTTTTAAGACAATTAATTTTTTGGTTTTCATTTTCATTTTGCGTATAGCGAAGGTAGGGTGCAACGTTGCCCGGCTACATAGACTAGAACGACGCAAACGCCGAATCAAAGGCCAAAAATTAATATTAGGTATTCTTACTTTTCTTCCGTCGATCGGTTATAAAAATTAAATTTACGAAAGTTGACATTTTGACGATTCTTCGAGTTGCTTTTGCGTTTTTTGATCAATAAGTGGGTAAAAATTAAGAAGAACGACCTTAAATCATGCAAAATAGTTAATATTGAGTTTCAGATTTTAGAATGCCTTTAGTGACGCGAAATCTTGAGACTTAACTCTTTTCGCTAAAACAATCGAAAACCTTATTTAAACCAAATTTTTTCATTCACGAAAAACAAAATAACATAAGCAAAGACAACGATAGAGCTCCCTAACCGAACGACGAAATAACAAAATTTCAACGATGACAATTTTAGATTTATACCAGAATTATAAAAAAAATGAACGAAAATCTTCACAAAAAAGTCGTTTTTCGAAATTCGCGATTTGGTCGTCCGATCCTAGCCGGCGCCTCGTCCGATCACTTCTTCGCTTGCCTCCTCTTGCGCTTGAGACGACGCATACGTTTCTTCTTCCACTAAAAAAAATTTTAAAAAAAATCGATAAATTCTCTATTTTATTTTTTTTAAAAAAGCAACAAAAAACGTTACTAAACATACTTTAGCACGCATTTTCGACGTTCAAAAAGCGAAAAATTTTCGAAACTTGTACAAACAAGGTTAGTAAACCGAGGTAGGTGAAATTCGAATAATTTTCGACCAAATTTCAAAGCAGCAGCGGGACAATTACGCAGCCGAAATTTTCTCCGTTTGAAAAGAAAATGCGAAACGACACGTCGATAACAGCGCACACTAATTTTGGATTAGTATTCATATTCTTAAACGAATATATACGCACAGGTACAAAATCATCCATCGTCGCTTCGACTGTCGATCCAGGGTGGCGAAATATAAAAATATCACTAACATTGTTGTGCAAGGCAAAAAATTGATCCTAAGTGAACTCTTACCATGGATTTAAAACAATTTTAGTTTAAAATAACCCTTTTTCTAAAAAACTGGAAAAAATCTTGAAACTCATGTATATCACGTAAAAATGATAAAATTTTCAATGCCAAAACTGAAAACTTCAATTTCTGGGCAAGTTTATGTTTATGTTTATTCTTATTTCAGTTGCATTGTTTTACACTTTACATTTATACCATTTTTAACTTTATGTTCCAACGGGACGGTTGCTGCAGGTTCGTCTCCCAGAAATGTTTCGATATTTGTACACAGTTTGGTGCAAGTGAGAAAAATGTTTGTATTTTCAATAAAAAAAAGAAGCTTTTTCAGGTTTCCGTTTACTTTCAGCGAACCTGTCGAAATTCTAAGCAGCGTAACATCTGATGACTTTATGAAACATGCGCAAAACGAACCAACATTACAATACTGGAAAGGGAGCGACGAAAGGATTCTATTGGACGAAAAAGTAAAAGCATTGTACAATCAACCGGTCGAGGTACCGATCGTAATTGATGAAGAAGACATTTGAACAGATCTTATTCAGAGCCAGTTCGTGGTATGCATCAAAAGTTTTGCTAATTAATTTGATGACTATTATACTGCAGCGAGTCGAATTGTAGCCATCCGAACATTCGCACTCTGTGGCAAATATTTTTATGCAACGAAAGTAAATCCGTTTCATGCGTCCACCACAGCAAAATCTCTCATCATGTTTTTATTTTTTTAGAGTTTAATTAATAAAGCTATCACGAATTGCCTCGCCTCGAGAGTAGAATGGAACGGAAAGAGTTATCAGACAGAATGAAAATTTTCTTAAAAGCCGCGGATTTACTGTCGGTGAAGTAAAATTGTCGAATTAAACGCAGCCTAATGTTGGGCCAAGTAAAAAACGATTTTCACAAATTTTCAACAACATAATTATTGTTTTCGTTATTTACAGGGAAAAACGATAGCACAAGCCGATATCGATGCATGTGAGTTGGTAGATTCGCTTCGTTTCAACTCTTACTTCGCTTTGCAAGCAACAAAATACAAACCCGAACAGCTTGCGGCCGTAAATAACTCACTTGTTCGTCGTGGACTCGAAGGGTTCGTCGCCGCAATTAGTCCATTTAATTTTACTTCTGTCGGTGCAAGCTTTGTATCGCTCCAGCTTTGATGGTAACGTTTCAGCAACATATTTTCTATTGCTAAATGGACATTTAAATTGAAAATTGCAGGGCAGTGTAGTTATTCGGAAGCCGTCATTGAGCGCAATTTTGAGCAGTTACATCGTTTTTAAAATTTTATGCGAAGCAGGCCTTCCAAACGGTGTTATCAATTTCGTGCCATCTAAAGGTGAAGTGTTCGGTGATGTTATTACCAGCAATCCAAATTTGGCTGGCTCAAATTGTCAAGCATTCGGTTGATTCCTTCTTTGGAACCTTTGGACCCATTTTATGTGTTTACGTTTATCCCTATAACAGCAACGACGAAGTTTTGAACTCCTTTAATTTTGCACCCCGTACCGCTTAACCAGCTCCATTTTCGCGAAAGATAAATAAGTTCGGTAAATAAAACGTGTTTTAATGCAATGAAAATACAGCCCGTTATGTGAAATTAGGACGCAGTAAATTGCTCCAATTTCTGTATTTTAGAGCCTTCATTGAAAACGCATATAACATCTTAAGGTACTGCCGGAAAATTGTACATCTACGAAAAATGCCCAGGTTCAGTCGCCGGCGCAGGACTTACTGACAAGAACG
Organism: Prionchulus punctatus; assembly: GCA_034698125.1. NCBI lineage: Eukaryota > Metazoa > Nematoda > Enoplea > Mononchida > Mononchidae > Prionchulus > Prionchulus punctatus. The sequence goes on along the minus strand of JAQGBA010000487.1, from coordinate 29,121 downwards.
ACAAATCTGTCGGACATTTTTTTGTTTTGAAATGGTCGTCCCCTATGACTGTTAAATGATGTGGTCTCCTATGACTGCTAAAGTTACAAGACCGTTGCGAGAATGGCGGTTTGCTTCGACATGATGAAAAACTATTTTATTTGATTGCCTTTCTAATCTTTTTCTTAGTGCCAGTATTTTTTGTATTTATGGTTATTGCATCAATTTTAGTTTTCTTTTTGTTACTACAAAATGACGAATTTGCGATTAAGAGGAGACACTTTTGAGCTAAGTTTGTTATGAAATGCTTCTAATTACTGTCCTGTCATGGAGTTTTAATTTCGAACGATCGACTGAGGATCTACTTTTTACGTCCCAACATTGAATTTGAGAAACAAAATCGAGTTTGTTTCTTTACCAAACCATGACATTACTCGTTTCAACATTTCATTTTGCTAAGGCAATTGAGAAGGCATCATATTTGCATTACATAAAATTTGATTTGGGCGGTTGAATAGCGTAATTGTAATGAATTAACCATGTTATGGGACATGTCGCCTTTGTTAACAAGGCATTTACGAAAGAAAACTCAGAAAGAACTAGATTCTACATTTGTACATCTCCCACCCACTTTCCCGCCTTTTGTACTAATCGTATATAAAAAAACGTTTCACGCCTGCTGCGGATTTGCCTCGGGCAATAATTTTGTGTACTCTAAATCGTATGCCAACCATGAGACGATAAATGTGATGTTATGTTTTGCGGAAGACGAATCGAACTAGTCCATTGCGACTGTAACGAATATGCTTATAAAGTGTTGTACTCTTTTCCTTTTTGTTTCTTTCCCTCAAACAACAAGTAGTTCTTTAGTTCTTTTATACAAAGAAATTACATGTTTCGGTCCAATGAATTGTTGATTTACGAAAATTTTTGGCTTTTAAGAGTCGGCAGATGTATTCGACCCAGTGAAATGCCAAAAAGGATGTATGAATGATGACAACTGCCCACAACACGCACTTTGCGTGCCCGTTGTGACAAACAGTGATTGCGGAATTTGCGTGTGCCACGATGAATATTCGCCTGTTGGAAATACGTGCAGGAAACAGACGACTAATGTTGTGAAACAAAAAGGAAACGGTCGAAATGCTAATACGAACAGAAACACGAATTCGAACACTAATTCAAACGCAGACTTACACACTCCACCGACTATTTTTTCAGCAACACCAATTCCCCAAGGTAACCGACCTACGCAAAGCAACAATAAGCCACCGATTATGAAAGATATGGGTAAGTTTTGCACCTCATATTGTGTAGAACGAAGAATTGATTAAGGTGGTGACCATTATTAGCTTTTCTCTAGAATGTTTCATTCCTTTTAGGATCACCTGGTGCGGAACCTATAGACTGTGCAGCTCATGATTGTGGAATTAAATCCGAAGCCAGCATTGACAATCAACCTTTTAAAATAAGGACGCAAAAGTTGCAAGCTCAGCCAGCTGGTAAGTATAATAATTCATTTTTATAGCAGCATGTGTTTTATAATTTACCTTTTCGTTTCATGATGCAAGTATAAATTGCTGTCTGATGCTGCTACATGCAAATCGCCGTTACCGTCGAATATCAAAGAATGTCGTGGCGTTAGTTGCTTAGACCTCAAAAACGGTAAAAGCTACTGTATATGCCAGTACAATAAAATTGGCAGCGCTTGCATGGAAGATAAACCTGGAGCATGTTCTTTAGGCACTGGTCAGTTAATTTCTGCAATTGTTTCTTCGATTTTTATTTTAGGATCACTTTTTGTTCCAGGTCAAATACCGCCACAAGCATATTTAAGAGTTGATGTGAGGTACAAACACGCGTCGGATCCTGATCAGGGTTCTGTTCTTGGTCGACATTTTGCAATGAACGTCGTCGAATGTATCAAGTTATGTCAATGGACAGGCGGAAAGTGAGTTTCATTACGAAGTACTGAGCCGAATTAACTTACAGAAGATTATGCACAGGTGCACTTCAATAAACTACGGCCCTATTAATGGTTACAACGTTTGCGAGTTGCTGAGCGTTAAAATACAAAATCCTGGCATTTTGCAAAATTGGCTTTCAAGCGAATCCGGTTGGACGTACGCGTGTTGTTTTTAAACTTTGGTTGCATTTTTTTAATTAAGAATTGTTTAGCTATGCAAAATGTTTTAATTACAAATTATAAGGCTATATCTGTTTTATCATTAATTTTTGGCGATAAGTTGAAAAACGACACATACAAAAAAGAAGATTCGTTCTTGACGAATGATATCATTTATTTCACCATCAGTTTAACAGCGAATCAAAAATTTTTAATAAAACAAGCAAGATATTAATACAAAAAAATCCATCTAAAAAAATCATGGCTTAGCTGCCACTTTTCGCTTGTTTGGAATTATTTGTAACGTTCTGTTCAGAGGAATTTTAAGCGTTCGGTTTAGTTTCGTTTCAAGATTCGTTTTGTTGAGTGGGAGGGGTCGGGTTTGTATCGGATTCGACGCTTGTATCGCTACTTGTACTTTGAAAACTCGCTTTTAATGTTTTCGATGATTTCGAATCATGTACCGTTGATATACTAAATTTGGAATCTGTTAGTTTTTCTATTTTACTTTCGGTTTCGGACGCTGATGGCTGCTTATCTAGCGAAATAGGTTTCGTTTGACGGCTCGGTAATTTGTATTTTTCGTTCGTTTTAATAAAGTTCGATTTATTCTTTCTCGTTTCTTTATTACGATCGTGACGAGGGCAACTACGCAGAGAATAACCACAGTAACTACAACTGAAATCAATATCGGGGCAACATCACTGTTTCGTTTCGATTCGGATATTGTGCACGATCGGGACTTAAAGTATCTGAATTCGTCTGAGTACTTTGTCCGTAGACGATTAAAAACAAATGAAGAAAATTTAGTATAATTCCGATAAAGATCATTTAAACAATTTTTATTAGAGCAAATTTATAACACAAGTGTTTCGAGAGAAAATTAGTTGCAGACTATCCCGGCTAATTTTACGAAACAACGTGAAACACTTCACGTTGCCCGTATCAGATGCAAAAACTTGACCAATACAACGCAACCAATGCATTCTGGAATAAAATAACGATACTACAGTAAACATTATTAGCTTGCCATCAGCATTTTGTACGTTTGATTTTATTTTCCTCATTTTCCTGGCAAAGCTTCAGTCAGCAAATATTTTGTTTCGAATCATGCTACCGACTTGACATTTTGCCACCGCCACAAACAACTAGCTGTTTAATATAAACGACTCCGTCTGTTTAGTTCTTTCAAAAGTTTTTTACTCGAAATCGGCTGATTTGTCGGACAAAGTTATGTCATATGACAATAGAAAAAACAAATAAACACTATTGTAGTTGTTAATTGCTTTCATTAGCGAAAAAGCAAGGAAAAGCAAATTACGGGCTTTCATTATGGCGATAGGGAACGAACAAATATTGATTGCATTTTCTTGTTTCAGCTAATGAATATTAAAAAAGGAGAATATTTGCCATTGACAGTATCAACCAGAGACAAATAATCAACAAATTTAGTTTTTTATTTAGATTCTGTTCACTAGCTGAATCTTGTGATCTCGACGAACGAGCTTCTTGCAAAGAGGAACGAGTCGAAAGTTTTATATTTTTCGCGGAACTGCGTAAATTTACTAAAACTTTTGTGGCGCAGACTAGACGGCTAACATTTGGTGCAAGGTTTACAAAGTTTGTAAAACTCGTCTCCGGCTTTCGAGTCGAGTAAGAAAAATCGTCGCTGGCCGTCAAAAAAAGTTTTCGTCAGTGAGCCTTCGCGCAAACTTTTGTTTTTCTCGAAATTCCTTAGTTTTGTATATCTGGTGACTGTTCCCGTGATTTTGTTGTCGTAAACGGGAAACAAACTTTTGCTGAAAAATTTGTTTCATTTTGTTGTCAAGTAGTCGTATTGAATAGTGTATTTGCCAACTATATGGAAGAACCTTACATTAGTTCGTCTTTCGAATTATTAGGAAAGGAAGCTTTCAGAAATGTGACCTCAGTAAGGAAAAAAGTAGAATCTTTGAAAAATAATTTGTGAAACAAATTCGATTATCGTTAGGCTACTCAAAGTCTCTCATCGTCAAACTGGAATGCCGTTATAGCTGCCGGAACTGAAGCTATCAAAAACTTTCAAAATTTACTGGAACAAGTTCAGAGTCAATTGGCTTTGAGTTTGTACACTAGAGCTCAAGCATATATCAACCAAAAAAAGTAAGTGAAATCAAAAACAGCAACTGAGCACAGTAATTGGTTTCCTGTGGTACCATTTTTTGGGATTTCTTTCTTAATTTCTTTGTATTCTATCGAATGACGTCACTTCATAAAAATTTCTGAAAATAAGATTTACTTCGTTACAAATCGCACGTATAGTTTGTCAAATGAGGAGAAACGATGACTTTTTGGAATTCAATTTTAATTACTTGTGGTGTGGTATTTTTAAGAAACAAATTTTGACTAATTATTCATAATGACTGGTGCTTCAAGTACGTGTTGAAGACATGACAAAATTTATGCCTTCGTATGTATTTTTAAAACAGGTTTTTTCGTGCCAAACAAGACTGTGAAGCGTTATTAGCGATCGGATCGAAAAATAAAGATTTTTCATTAGATATTAAAGGATACATTGCGCTCGGTCAGGCGTTTCAAGGATTATCCCAAACAGAAGCCGCCAAGGAGGTCTACAGGCGAGCTTTGGTATTGAATCCAAATAATGATGAATTAAAGCAGACGTTGTTCGACGCTTGTTACGTAAGAAATGCTTTCGTTTAAATTCGTCTAGAGCAGATTGATTTCTAGCTTTTTTTGCAGAACACTAAACTCCCTCCCTTGCCTATCCTTCAAAGACTTCCAGACGAAATTTGGGTGAGAATATTTTCGTATTTGGACATAAAGTCGCGGGTCAATTTGGAATACGTGTGTAAAAAATGGAATCAAATGGCGTTGGCCAGTTGGTACAGAGTGAAATCCATACCATGCGAATCGACATCCACCGATCAACCGATCCATCCCGATTACTTTCGCGGTCTGCTTACCAAATGCGGTCCGTTTTGTCAAAGTATCGACATTGCTTGTATCGACGTCGCTCGCGTTAAATTGGATGGTTACGGCCGCTTTCGATTGCGCAATAAGCTACGATGGCTCTTACAAGTTATGGTCGAGAATTGCCCCAATTTGAATTCGTTATTTATACCTACGGCGGCATTTCTGGACGAAGATTTGCGTTTGATATTCACAAGTTTCAAACGTCTCAAAAATTTATGCTTGGAAAAAGTCGGACGAACGCCCGAAGGCCATTTGAGCGGTGACGCTTTCGCCGACGTACCGGAAAGTTTGGAAGAGATTCGAATGCATTTTGCTCAATCAAGTCCTTGCGTAAACGACACAACGCTGTATCACATCGCCGATCGTGCTCGCACGAATTTGAAATATTTCAAACTGTGTTCCGATTGGGACAGTTTTTCAGGCGAACAAGCTCTTTCCTATTTGTTGTCCCGTTGTTTGAATTTAACTACCGTAAAACTCGGATGTTTGGGACACGAAGCCGGCGAAAGTTTGACAACCGCTTGTTTGGAAAACTTGGGACAGCTGAAGTGAGTAGTGTTGTACAATAAATTTGTTTTCTTTTCGCGTCTTTGTTTCGTTGATAAGAGATTGTTTTCTTTTCGCGTCTTTGTTTCGTTGATAAGAGATTGTTTTCTTAACGCGACATATAATTCGAACTTTTAAAAGGGTTCCGTGCATAGATTGATGGGGGAAATGGATAAGATTGAAGCGGGATAGGATGTTTATCAGCAGGGTATCTCAACTGATCATCTTTATAATTCGTGTTTTGAACTCGAGAACAGTTCAGATATTTCTCCGTAAAGATGTTTTTTGGTTTTTTGAAGCGTAAATTTGTTTCATATTCATTTCAGAAATCTTCGAACGTTGTATTTGTGGGCATCTCGTATTTCTTCATCAGTTGTGACTTCTTTGTCGGCGGGTTGCAGAGATCTTGCATCGATAGAATTGCACGCCGAAGCCATGGATGCCGACGCTTTGACAAAAGTAGCTAATTTTCGAAATCTGAACGATTTACGCCTGGATGTCATCAACGGTGTCCCGTGGGTATCTTTATTGCCGACGTACGCCAAAAATAACGGTGGAAGTTTGAAAATACTGGCATTAAACACGTTGAACAGCATAGAATTAGGCGTGATATTCGAAGTATTTCCGGCTTTGGAACAACTCTGCTTGTGGAATTCGGTGGATGTTACCGCGGAAACTCTTACCGACATGATCAGTCTACATAAACAACGTTCGAAACAATTTAAATTAATCGCATCGTGTTATCATATTCAAATGAGCGAAGCTTTATCGACGACATTAAAAGAAACCCCGGTTTTTTCCGTCGGTTGTTATTTCGACCATCGTCCGTGCGATTTAGAAATCTTCTAAAACTCGGTTTACGCTCACGATATTTATATTTGTGTGTATTTCTTGTATTTTCAATGTTTATTTTGTATATTACTTCTCTTGTTACCGCATTATTTGTTTCATTATATTTTTGATTTATTGAAACCAATGTTTTTCTTCAATGTACATTCTAAACGAGCAAAATGTTAACATTTTTATTGTTACCGGATTTTGATAATAAAAAAGATGTCACGAGTGTAAACCGTGCAGCCGCGCGGGTCGGTCGGTTGCTTTTTTCGCTCCGCCGTTTGTTATGCCTCCTGTATGGTCCGGCCATCTATACAGTGTTCAATCGGCCAAAACTTACTAAACGATCCAATCAAGAAAATTATTAAATTTAACGAAGGGCACGATCGATCACGACGTATAAACGAAAGATGTTCTGGTTTGGTGACGAAAATCGAAGCAATATATTTTTACATACGAACATTCGATGCTATTGGTTATACGAATTCGACGATTCAACAACCTTACATAGCTCGATTCACGTTCAAATGCTGTACGATATTGAAAAGTTTGCAGACAATTTGCAGAACGAGAATGGACGATTATTACGAAGCGGAAGTTTGGCGAACGGGAAAACCAATTCGTTGGATACCGATTGACCGATGCCGACAAATTTTATTCGAACATTAAATAAACAAAAGAAAGAAGACAGAACTGTGGTGTTGTGCGATTTAATAATTTTCTTGTTTGTGATTTTTATATCATACCATCAGGCTTGATGCGGGAATAAATTAACTAAGTAACAGAAAAATGTCACTTTTTCAAAGAAAGTGCGCAAAAAACACCTCGATATTTAGAGTACAGAATCCGATGAACTTGTTTATTGTACGGGCTTCTCATTGTAGAACAAGAAATTGTCAGATGGTAGGAGTACAAGGTTTTAAAATGAAGATTTATAATAACAACCAGATCTTGAAACCCCCCGATCAACATGTATTCTTCCTAAAATGGTATAAAACTACATTTTTCATCGTCAAGTAACAGTAACGTTTACATTACGGGGGACCAGTAATTTTGTCAGATGTATAAATTGAATCGGATTTCTGTACTCCTTGCCTTTTTGCTGGCCGTATCAGGTAATTACAGTATTATAACATTGTTTAAGATAGAAGAGATATACAGTGCTAGATTTGCGATTCAGAGAGTTTTCCCGATGTATGGAATCCTGATACATGCGCCAAAGGGTGTAACGATAAGAAAAAGTGTCTGAAAAATCAAGACTGCCGCCCTATTGAGAATACAAATTGCGGCGTGTGCGTTTGTTCCGATGGTTACAAACAGTCCGGACAAAGTTGCGTCGTGGACAAATCACAAAACAGCGGCGGAAATGGTAACACTAACAACGCCAACTGCAACAAAGGTTTGATGAAATTGTTTTTTTATTTTTTTTGACTCGTTAGTTAATTGTAAACAACAAAAACGCAAAAATGCAAAAACAAAAACAGGTTGCAACGATAAGAAGAAATGTCCGAAAAATCAAGTATGCAATCCGCCGCAAGACGATTCCAATTGCGGCGTGTGCGGTTGCCAAGATGGTTACAAATTGTCCGGGCAAAATTGCGTTGTGGACAAATCCGCAACCACATCCACTTCAACTACGAGTACTTCAACGAGCACTTCAACATCGACTTCTACGTCGACAACTACAACAACCACCACAAAAACGACACCTTCGACTCCAACCACGTCAACGACGACCACAACTGCAACACCGACGCAAGGTAACATTTATTCGGTTTATTTTTTATTTAAAAAATTTAAAAAAAAGTTGTATTAAAAATTTAGGTCCGCCACCCGCGCCAATTCCTGTCGATTGTTCCAGTCTCGATTGTGGTACAAAAGTGGATACAACAGAAAACACTTCCAATCCCTTAAGTGTACGAACTCAAAGAATAGGAACTCCTCCACCAGGTTTATCAATAAAATGTTAAGATTCTCATTTAAGTGTAAAAAAAATAACGAAATATTAATTTAGGATGTTCGCGTCAAGTCCATCGAGGTCCAGTTGTGTGCAAATCGCCGTTGGCTAGCGGTGATAACACGTGCTACGGAGCTTATTGCATGCCTGTTTCTGATTCGAAAAGTTACTGCGTTTGCTCTTTTGATAAGAGCGGAGCCGCCTGTCAAGAAGACAAAAGAGGTGCATGTTCTGCGGCTTCAGGTTAGTTCAAAATGATTTCACGCGAAATTTCACCTTAAAATGGATCAAACTTGCTGGCTTAGGTCAACTTAATGCGAACGGTTTTCAGTCGACTGGAAAACGATTTGTACACCAAACCGATCCTGACAATGGTTCGATATTCTCGAGACATTTTACTGCTAACATCGGTGACTGTATCAAACTGTGCCAAATTTCGAAAGGACAGTAATAAAAAAACTTAAAATTGTGTTTCTTTAATTACGGTTTATTTAATGTTTTACTATTGCAGATGCGGTTCGCTGAATTTCGGCCAATTGAACGGACAAAACGTTTGCGAATTATTGAGCGTTGAAGCTAAAAAAGAAAATAAAATATTAAGTTCATGGGTAAAAGATGCACCCGGCTGGACATATGCTTGCTGTTTTATGAACGGTTGAGTTGATTTCTTTTCTTTTAATTGTGTTTAATAAACGATTTCCGCATTTTAAACTGATTCATTTGTTGTTAAAAAAGTTGAGTAATTTAGAAAGAAATGTTCTATTGTATGTCAAATTGTAAACCGCTGGATACAATGTACAATGTATATTAGCGTCAATTTTCAATCCAAACATGCGGATCCCTTTGCTAATTTTTCAAAACTCACCATCATGCAGTTTTCGAGTGAGTGTCAATTTCATGGTTGAAATTGACACTCAATGGAGACAAAGATTGACATACATATGAGGGATTTTAGGTTCTACCTCGATGCAAATAACTTTACTACTCGTATGATTTCATTTGTACCACGCTTTAATCGTAGGAACGCATTCCGTCATGGAAACTACATTATAATTGAGTAGGAACGTGTAGGCAGTGCAAAACACTCCTTTGATATGGAGTGTCACACATACATGTTTGGATAATAAACAACCCTGGGGGCATTGAAATTTCGGTTTGTCCCTACGCGTCGTAAAATTTCAAAGTACAAATTCGTTCCAAAAACATATCACATATTTTAAAAACGTTTTTAGACTCGTGAAGACTGTTTGTGTTTAGTCCTATTGTGTATTATAATCATGAATGCTTTAAATATGGTTTATTATTATCTTTTCGTCTTATTGTATTTTTGGGCAATAATAGCTGGTATGAAATAACAGTATTTATCTGGAAACAGTTACTCGAAGCATAACTTTTTACTTTTGCAATTTAGATGCCGCTCCCGAGGTTTGGGATACAGAAAAATGCAGCAAAGGTTGCTCCGAAAGCAAAAAAACGTGCCCGACAAATTCTGATTGCAAATTCATCACCGATAGCACTTGCGGCGTATGCGTTTGCAGCGACGGTTACAAACCGCAAGGCAATCGTTGCATCGTCGACAAGTCTCGAAAAGCAACCTCATCAACAACATCGACGTCAACAACTACAGCAGCATCGACCTCTACGTCTACAACTTCTACAACGTCTACATCAACGACGAGCACGACTACAACTCCCACAACTCCCACAAGTACTTCAACTTCGACTACAACAACAACTGCCATTCCAACTCAGGGTTCGCCTCCGGCAGCAATCGCTGTTGACTGTTCAACGTTCGACTGTCGAACAAAATTAGATCATACGAACGACACAAATCCGTTATCAATTAGAACACAGAAATTAGCTGAAAGCCAACCAGGTGCGTTCTGAAAGTCATCTTACACATTTGATTCGAATTTATTAGTGTTTTCAGGTTGTGCTGAACATATAAATAATTCACCGGTAATATGCAAAACTCCTCTTGCGAGTGGTGGAACGCAATGCAACGGTGCTTACTGCTTACCAATTACGGACTCGAAAAGTTACTGTATTTGCACATTCGATAAAATTGGCGAGTCATGCCAAGAAGATAAAGGTGGAAAATGTTCCTCAGCATCAGGTAAAATATTTGGCCTTTATTTGTCGGTTATTATAGCAATTTTAAACTTAAGCGTAGCGTTTTCATAACAAACACTGTTTGACAGAAACAGTTACGTATTTGCACCATTTGTAATGATTTGTATTGTTCATGATGCTTTTGCAAAAAGACACTTTTTAAACGTTCAGGTAATTTGCCCGCAACTGGCTTTCAATCGGCTAATAAACGATTTGTTAACAAAAACGACGTCGATAATGGTTCAATAATGTCCAGGCATTTTGCTGTCAGTTTATCAGATTGCATGAAACTTTGTCAGTGGGCACAAGGACAGTAATGGATTTGTTGTTATTTTTGTATACTTTAAAAAGAACCAAACTTTCTGTTCATTGCAGATGTGGCTCGGTTAATTTCGGACAAATAAACGGGCAAAATATTTGCGAAGTATTGAGTGTCGAAGCTAAGCCTACTTCGACGATACTACAGTCTTGGGTTACAGATGCACCTGGTTGGACATACGCATGCTGCTTTAAATCGTGATTGCTGAACATAATGTTTGTTTCACTTGAATGAATACTGTCTGCTTTGTGACCGATAAAAGTTGAAAACTGTAGCATCAATAAAACTTTATTTAACAGTGATTTTGAAATGTGCAAGGTTGCAAAATAATTTTGTGAGAAGATAATAGTTTTACAATTTTTTTAAGAAAATCAAGATTAGAGCGCTAAGTCGTCTCAGCTTGATATTTTTGGCAAATTGCTGTTTCTCGTTATAAGACCACAGTGCAAAAAACGTTCTCGAAATAAATTAAAAAATGTAATTATCTCGACTGTTTCTTTCAATCATACGATAAAAGTTTTTTACAGAAAAAAAAGAATGTAGAAATATCTCTAACTACCTTTCGCCAACGAGTCAGTCGAGTCAGCTGTGATTTAATTTAACTGCGAGGTAAGTAAATTTGTGAATCGAAAAAGCGTCCACCCAACTCTAGCTTTCAGTTTACTCGGGGTTCCATCGCGGCCTAAAGGTTCATTCGTTATTTTAGTAAACAAACGTAAAGTCCTCTCGAGACTCCCTTTTCTCGTCGAAAACAAACTCACACGACTTGCCACGGTCGGCGACGCGCCATCCCTCATTCTGGGATATCAACCGAGCGAAAAACTCGGACTCTATGGATGTCATCCTCGGTTCATGAATTGAACCCTCAGCGTTCGCGAACTGAACCCGTCGGTCGTCGCGCGAAACGTGTAAAAAGTTTTTTCACATCAAGAAAATAAAAGAAAATCTTTCTGGTAGAAAATTTTTAAAAAGAAATCTCGCGATTTATATTAATAAATTTCGAGAAAGGTCGACGTATATTTAGCGGGTACACGTTATACACAAACCTTAGCGAAGGTTATTTACCCTTGGACGTGAACTGTACGAATGACAATTTTGTAATTTAGGACGGGTCGGATGGTGAGTGAACTTGAAAACGATTCTTGAAACCAACTCGTGCGATATTCGAACTTGTACGTTTTCCCATTATGCGAGTACCTATTTTAATCGAAATCTGTGCGTTGCGGCGCCCGATTCCATTCGTATCATTTATTGTAGGCGGAGAGTGTATGAAAATTATTGTACCGCGTATTATTGTAAAAAATAAACAGCCCGACCGAATTTTTATACCGTAATCGTATCCATAAATTAACCTATAAATTTTAAATTACGCGCGCCTCTTCGAACGTAAAATGCACCCGACGCTGTCGTTGAGGTAAAAGGGTATCGACCTGAGCATCGGAATAAAGTTTACGGGTCGGTAACGATTTTGCTCTCAGTTATTTATCCAGTGCCGCGAAATAATGAAACTTCAGCGAAAAATGTGTCGTAAGAGAAAATGTCACGATTTTGTCGTAATAAGTAATCCCGAGAGTACCGCGGAGTGTTTGATGAGATTCTTTTCTTGGTTCGTAAGAGGTTTCGCAATTGTTTTTCTCGGCGATTGAAAAAATAATTCGCAGGTTGTTTCTCGAAGTGAAGAATAGAAACGCCTTCCGACGATAACCGGTCGATTTCGTTGGTGGAAAACGTGCAATGCACTGACAACAACGGGTTCGAAGAACTTGGGGAAGACGCGACATGTGTGAAACGTATAAAACTAAAAATTTTCAGGTCGGAAGATTTTTTTTCCACTTCTTCCGAACGAACCGAACCCTCTTCTGGACATGTTTTTGCTCTCGGTTCTGTTCTGTTTCGTTTGCGACACACGCGCGACAGCGACGACCGACCTCCAGTTTCGTAATTGTCTTTCTGTCGTTTATGGTTCTGTCTCTTAGCGCATAAGTGTTTTTATACGTGTCCGTTTACCCGTTTTTCGATTTCTTAATCGCGCCAGGCTACGTTTCGCCCCAATTGTTCGAAACTCGAAATTTCCGTTTTTGTAAACTTGGGTGAAACGTATATATTTTGAAGGGTCGATTTATAAATTTCGATTTAGAAAACTTATTTCGTGTATATCGGTCGGACGTTCATCGGAGACGACTGGTCCTAAATTTGTCCAGAAATAGGAATAAAATAATTTTCCACTTCTCTTTGTTCTCTAGCGCTATATTGTCGACTGCCGTACTCGAGAAAGGTTTGGCGGTTAACTATTGCGGTGCATTTTCGAATACAATCAATCGAACCGAATACTCATTGTGATAATCACTGATTACCAACCATGATCACGTTTTCACTATTGACAATTTTCTCACTGGTGGCGATTGGTAAATCGGAAGTGTTCACAGCCATGGCTGACATGGAAGCGCTCCTGTATTCCGAAAAACATGTGACAAATGTTGTAGAACAATACATCGAATCGGAAATGAGACGATTGGATAAACTCAAAGAGTAAGTTTTTCGTCACGCTTGTATCATCCATCTTTACAGCAATTAACTCTTTTGTAATACTTCCTGATTCAATTCTTTTGCTCATTGAGCAATGTAAATGCTCAAATATCGTACGATTTTCGCATTCTTTCAAAACAAAACTTGACGCCATTTTTTTAACCTTTGCCAAGTGTAACGGCACTGAACTGCATTGCTCTAATTGTTTGAAGTTTTCCATGTGTGACACGAACTTTACATGAAATATCTGTCTTTGAGAAACGCAGTGTAATGACTTCAGGCCGAATATCTGCAACCCTTTTCGTTAAAGAAGTCAAAAACTATTCGTACTAAAAGTCATTTCTCATTTTATAATTCCACGTCATCTTTCCGTCAGATTCTACTTTTATTATAAATACATCATGAAAAGAATAGAAACGGCAGGCGTGATGCAATAATTGCATGGTATTACACTTTTTATATATTTGTTCAAAAAATCACAGTAATTACAGAAAAGTGCATCCTTCTTGCACTCAAAAACATGCTATCAAACGGATTTTTGACTCCCATTTATTGGAACAAAAAGCATCATTACCGTGTGACTTGTATACACTGTTTACAATTTCGAATAGATTCAAAATATCAACAACCAAAGTATTTCAGTAAATTTACCTTACTACTTTCAGTTACCGTACAGTTTTTACCACTGTAAGACATTATTGCGTGAAAGTGTCGAAAGACAAATTCAAACTGTAATAAAAAAGGAAGGTACCTAAAAATTAGCCGTATTGGATGAGGAAATAAATTAAGGCTTCCCTGAAATGTTTTGACGCATAACTTTTGCATGAAATGTCCGTATACAATCCTTTATTACTAAGCAAACGAAGTCGTTCATAACTTACTTGGTTTCAGAGTTGCTCTCGAATATAATACGAAAAACAAAGACGCAATCAAAAATGGGTTCGATTACATCGCAAATCCGCTTAATTCGTATTTGTTGATTAAAAGATTAACGTCAGATTGGGGCTACGTCGAATCATTAATGCGAAATAATATGGCAGATGGTAAGAAATTTATCACTTCAAATGGTTACTTATATTTCCACGAATTAGTTCTTCTATTTTAATGTTTCAAAGAGTTGCTTCAATTATTTTGGAATTTTTGACAACACTTCAGTTTTGCGGAGTTTTTATTTAAATCGGATTTTCAGTGTTCTTGGCAAATATTACAACTCAAAGAGAGGAAAACAACGCCAAATTTCCAGACGACGAGGACTTGAAAGGTGCTGCAATTGCATTGATGCGACTGCAAGATACTTATCGTTTGGAAACTCGTGATATGGCTCAAGGAAAAATCCAAGGCGTCAAACGTGCCGATGAACTTCAGGGTATCGTTTCGCATAAGGAATCCACTTTTGGGCTCCGATTAATAAAAAATATTACTGCATTTCAGCTCACGATTGCTTCGAATTGGGCAGAATCGCATACAATCAAGCTGATTATTATCACACTTTGATGTGGATGCAAGAAGCAATGAATCGCATGGAACACGAAACACCACCGACGGCGACCGAAGTGGATATCTTGGAATATTTGGCTTTCGCGATGTACCAACAAGGAAACGTAAAACGAGCTCTGTCAATGACCAAACGTTTGAAAAAATTGGACCCCACACACCCTCGAGCCGACGGCAATATCAAATATTACGAGGATATGTTGGTTCAAGAAGGATTCAAAAAAGGCGACGATGGAAAATTACCCCCGGTCGTGAATCCGAGAAAAGACGATGGCGGTGTTAACGAAAGGGACATTTACGAATCGTTGTGTCGAGGAGAAAAACATATGGTTAGTTTTACAAATGGGATCAAAATGAGAAATAGATTTTTATTCTGATTTTTTTCTCGTTTCAGTCGAAATTGGACAGTTCTAAATTGTATTGTTATTACAAACGAGACAAACCATTCTTACGTCTGGCACCTATCAAAGCCGAAATAGTTCACTGGAAACCGAAAATGATTTTATTCCGTAAAGTCGTTTCCGACGCAGAAATCGAAATCATAAAGGAAATGGCAACTCCCAGGGTAAGAATTTTAGTTTCGGCCGAATGGAGTACAGGTAACGAATGAGAAATAGATGAAATTTTTTCTAAATAAAAAAATACCGCAAACATTGACACCTCGAGCGATTTATGCGTGCGTACTGTAACTGTAGTTAATTTTCTTTCGAATAATACGCTCTTAAATGAAATTACTCTTGTAGCTGAAGCGAGCATTAGTTGAAGACCCGAAAACTGGCAGAATGATAAGAGTTTCCAATCGAATAGCAAAAAGGTTCCAAAAACTTTATAATATGAGCGAAAAGTGGTTTCTTAGCGCCTCTAGCTGGAGCGTGTAGCTTTTCCGCCGAATAGGATTCGTTTTCTTCCTTAAAATCCGTTTTTAGAGACACCAATTTAAAACAAAACCCGAAAATCGTCTAACTTTGCTTTCATAAAACGTCGTTCGTAAATTCGCTTCGTAATTATTTTCCTCGGCTTATCAGTGTGTCACAAATGCAACTCGATAGCCGGCTTTTAGATTGCGTAACAGAAATGTTCTCGAAACATTTGCTATATTGCCATTTTTACAGCTTGTACGCGCTACTGTCCAGAATTCGCAAACTGGCGAAAACGAACCGGCTACGTATCGCATTAGTAAAAGGTGCTTATCGTAATATCCTTTAGGCATTGATAATTTGACATTTTCTAATGCTTTTATTTTGCACTGAAAGATGGAAAGTTAATCAAGTTTTTTTCTACATCATTTTGTTGGCACCCTCTAATCAATTACCGAATGGGGATTATGTTTCAATGAATTGCAACGAAAACAATGTTTGCTATGTTCTGACGAACTAAATTTGCTTCGCTTTCGGCACTACTACGAACCTAATTGAAACTAATCGAGGTTTAGAAATCGTTTTTAGGTCATGTTTTTAACTTCTAATTTCTAAATATTCTCTGTTTCTGTTGAATATTCAGCTATGTAATTACGTGTGATTTTTGTGTTCACTCTGCATACTTTTTAGTTGTGTCTAATGCGACTGTTATGTGGATAATACACACCCGAAATTGGTTACATGAATTGTAATAATACACTATTTTGATTAGTCATTTTAGTTGAGACGTGCCGAAGTAATTGATCCAAAAACTATCAAACGCATTATCGTACCGAATCGTACGTCTAAAAAGTATTAAATTAGTTCTGGTCCCTATGAAAACTAATCCAAACAACATATATCCCGAATTATATCAATTAAAATGTCCAAAAAATAATAGCTTTTTTAAAATATTTAAGCGAATAATCATTTTAAGCTTTCGTCGTTGTTAAAATTGAAACTGTTTTTGCTTCAGCTTGAAATTTTATCGAAACAGTCAATTTTAGTTAATTATCAAAAGTTATATTTGTCATTTCGTTCGTTCCGTTAGCGTTTTCATACAAAGAATACCTCGTGTTTATCGTTTTGTTCTTAGAAATTAAGATTTGTTACTCTATTAGAGCTTCGTCGCCGTCATCTATCTTTCGCTTTTTGTCTTTAGTTGCAACGAGCTACAGTCAAAGATCGAAAGGGAGCTTTGGTTACAGTACAATATCGCATCGCAAAAAGGTTCATACCGATTTCTTTTAACGACAGTTTTCTTTTCTTAACAATTGCACATCCATCTCTAAACCGAGTTTAACTTACCCTTGTTTTAAAAAACGCTTGGGTGGCGACATTTCACAGCGCATTCGTACCGTATTCTCTTTCTTTACGATCTCTCCTCGAAAGTTCGTTTTCGGTGTCGTTTTCTGTTTCAACGTGCTTTTGATTCTGGAAGAACATAATTTTTGTTCGCATAAAAGTAGGACCAAAACTGAAACCAATATATTCTTCATTTCTGATGATTTTTAGTTAGCACGAGCTACTGTACAAAATTCGGAAACAGGCGATTTGGAAGTGGCATCCTATAGGATCAGCAAAAGGTGCTTAAAATATTTCACGTGTTGTCAATTTATCATTCGTAATTTTAGAAAATTATAAAAAATCCTTTCGAAATTTTATAATCAAGAGAGCTTGTTTGTGTTTTTCTATGTTTTGTTCGTTTCGTCGAATGCTTGCCAATTAATTAATGTTAAACAAACAATATTTCTTTTATTATCATTAACTTTTTTACAAGATGAAAAAGAAATACTTTAGTCACCGCTGCTTATTCTATCAATACCGTTAGCTTGTAAAAATTAAGTCGGTTTTTCTTTGCAATCATTACACGTTTTGGTTTCTGTTTTTTTGAAAAATTTTAGGTCTTTCTGTTAAACTTTTAGCTTTTTCCAATTCCGAAGAACAAAATACTGAACTTTCTTTTCCTTTCTAGCTGGCAAGAGCTACTGTACATAATAAAGCCACGGGTCAATTGGAACACGCCAGTTATCGTATTAGCAAAAGGTGTGCTTTCTTAAATTTGTAACAACATTTGTACTTTCGTAAAGTCGCCTGAGGCATGGCAGTATTTTATTACGTATACGTTTCAAAATTTTTATCAATTTGCAATCCCATTGAGTAGTGTCTTTATTATGGTACCTTCGCCAGCTTCGCCAAGTTTTTGTAGTACAGTCTATTCTTTATTTACCCCTTGCAATGTGTTCGTGATTGTTTTTGCATGCACCAAGTTTTACTTCTCGTTTCTATTTTTTGTCATCTATTCAAGTACGATTTTATTAACTGTATCCTAAATGAGGAAACGTATGTCATTTTCTAGTGTACAATTTGATTTCATGAGACTACAGAAGTACAAAGTATTTATAAGATATTCATTTTCGGAGCGCACCTCATTCTTAAGCGACGAAATTTGGTCGGAAGTAATTTAACGCATACTTTTCATTTCTTTAAATTTGATCAATTACGCTTGTTCTTTTCCACTCAGCCAACCAAGTTTCGTTTCCATTCTTTGACATCTTTGATATTTGTTTCGCAAGTTCTTTTTTCGTATTTTATGCAGCATGCAGCTTTGAATGCTGGGTTTGCTTTACGGCACTGCTTTCACATTTTTTATATTAATTTAATTTCAACAACAATAATTGAATTTGGATTTTTCTCAAAACGTACCGCAAAATTTCATATTTTCAAAAACATTCTGGAAGAAATCCAAGTTCAATTTACGTACAATTCGTTAGAAATATTTTTCTCACGGTAATTCACGAAATTATACGTTTTACGATTTTTACAGTGCTTGGTTAAAACCGGAAGAAAGTTCAGTGATAGCTCGTATCTCCAAACGTCAGGATGATATGACTGATTTAAACATGGACACTGCCGAGGATTTGCAGGTAGACTTGTCGAAACGTTGATTTCTCTCCGCCTTCCGGAATGTGCCTGTACTGGATTACATCCAATTTCGTTTCGCTTTCGTCGACCGAAGATTTTTCTTTTTTTTTATATTTCAGATCGCTAATTACGGTTTAGGTGGTCACTACGACCCTCATTATGACTTTGCTAGAGTAAGATGAAAGTTTTTTCTTTATTTTTCAGATTGCTAACTACGGTATCGGCGGTCATTATGAAGCTCATTATGACATGTCGACGGTAAGCGATGCGATTTGTTTCTGCACCATTGTGTAGTTATCGGTAGACAATTTTAACGCTTCAAATTTTTGAGAAACTAACTGAAAAAAATTATTCGGCCTCCGGTCATATTTCGAATTGAATTACAAAAACCTTTTCTACTGATTGTTTAGAGGGGTGAGAAAGATCCATACGAGGATGGAATCGGAAATCGCATCGCTACCGTTTTAACTTATGTAAGTGTAACATTGTTTCTATTTAATTAACGGTTCTGTTTTATGTTTGTAGAAAGATGAAACGAATGCATTCAAAGGTCTAAACACTGGCAATCGTATAGCAACAATTCTCACTTACGTACGATTTATAAGTATTTCGATGAACAGCACAAAAGTTTACAATGAGACACATATTTTCTCCACTTGAGAACACAAAACCAAGATCGCATTTGTAAAAAGAGTGCTCAGTTTAATCTCTTTCTTTTTTTTAGCTATCAACTCCAGAAGCAGGAGGCGCGACTGTCTTTCCAGAATTAAAGATTTCATTATTCCCTTCAAAGGTTCGTCGAATGTTTTTTTCTTGTATTTTTGTCTAACAAATTGTATAACAAAACTGTTGCTTGTTTAGAATGACGCCGTTTTTTGGTTCAACTTACTGAAAAGCGGCGAAGGCGATATGACAACCAGACATGCAGCTTGTCCCGTGTTAGCTGGTAATAAATGGGTGTCCAACAGATGGATCCATGAACGTGGTCAAGAATTCAGAAGACCATGCGACAAAGACGAAAATGCATACGAATAAATAATTTTCTTCGCATATTATTCGTTTTATTAGAATCAGCCATTTCTTTTATTTCGTGTTTTGCTTCGTTCTTTTACGTTCCTTTTTTGTTTCGCCATCATTATGCAATAGTATTTTTATGTTTTCTGTGCCGAATATTCGAAATTCGAAAAAGTTTCTTGCCAAAATCATTTTCGTGACAAAATTCGTTCGTTCTCGATGGAAGGAAATAAGTATCTCTTGATAATAAAACAGAAGATCTGCAGGTGTTTGCTGAATCGTCAGTTTCTATAAATGTTACTTGAACTGTCTGTAGTAAACAGAAAGAGCAAAGATAAAGTTACTTGCTGTTGCAATAATGCATATTTACAACAATTTCTCGAAGATATAACAAATAGTACAGAACGGAAACGTGAAAATTAAAAATTGCTCATATATTCGTACAATTCTGGATTAAAATAATGAATCGTTATATATTGATTTTCGTCCGACGTGTTTCATCATATCAATCGTGTGGTCGACGTTGTCAATTTGAACACCTTCTAGGATATAATCACTGCTAATACGTCTGAAAATGATTTCTAAACTAAACCCGAATGCAGCTACGATACAACCGACTATCAGTACGTAAAATACAATGAGAACGTTTTCGAGTTCTACAACTTGCATTTCGTTCTTATCCCCCGTCGAAGTGCTGGCTTCTTTTCGCGTTTCGCAATCCCTACCGTAACTGTATTTATGTTCCAACTTTTCCATATAGTAGCCCCTTTCTTTGAATCCTAGGATAACTCTCGTGAACAATAAAGCAAAGTATTTCGCCGGCTTGAATGCAAATGCGCCGAAATCGGTTACTGATAATTTTATAATTGTTGCATTGCAATTATTTTTTGAAACAGCTTTCAAGGTGAATTGACTAGCGAACAATGCCAAGTATTCTTTCGATTCGATTATATTAGTTGTGATATTTGTCAGATCGTTGACGTAAAGCGGTTTGTTAATCAAAAGCGCCTCTCTCAAGTAATTGTAAGGACCGCTCGGGTCGTCCTCAATGTCTCGAATGAATTTCGAATCGGGCGAATAAATTAAAAGACGATACTGTTTCGATCGCACTTTATCGGCCAATTCTTGCAAATTCGTGAACGGCTGTTGAATTTTCAAAGCCACTTTCGTGCTCACGAGTTGAGCCGAATAAACGTTGCAAATGATTATACAAGACAAGCCCCACGTTACCATCAGAACTCTCCGGGATAAATGAGGAATCGGGATATCCATTCCTCTCGACATTAGTATCCCGAAAGTCATCAACCAACTACTTTCAGTGTGCGATAAATAAGTTGTTTTATCTTTCCGTTCCCCTAGAGGTGTCCAAATAAGACGAAAAAGCGCATCTAAACACGAAACGGCTAAAATGGACGATATTAAAATAATCCAAACAATCCACGTGAACGGTTTGAAAGCGAAAAATAGTTCGTTATGATTGTCCAAAAAACGAGTTTTAATTAAAACTCCGAATTCCATGTAGAAGACGGGCATGGTGAATTCTAACTGGTGCCGTAAAGCAGTTGTTTCGACTAAAATCGGTAACGCTGTATCCAATTGTTGTTCCTTTTCGCTTCCGTATCCAATTATCCTTCCGGCCAACAGTTGATGACTATCGGCCGAGGGCGAATTATCGGAGAAATTTTGAAATATATAACGACACTGTATATTCAATCTATCGCAGATGGTTTCCGTAAACTCGATTCCCATACCGGGATACATGCAGGATCTACCATTGCCGGATTTCATCTCCAAGGCGCACGGATAAGCCCATGGTTCTTGAAATATGATGCCGACGTTGAGTCCGTTGCTTCTTAAACCGTCAACAATTTCTCTTTCTTCATCTTTTTCCAGTAAAACTTTTTCAAAACTTAAAGAAATTTTAATGAATATTATAAATACTACGTACCTCGATGTTTGTGTCATCTTTTTGGCGTCCACCACGGGGATTGATGCCCTTTATTGTAACAATAGCGAGAATATTGTGAATGCAAATAAAAGCTTCCTGAAAAGCATATCCGTTCTAAAAAGTATTTCCTTCCATTTTATTTAACTTTACGAAATTGTTTTTACTGTGTTTTTTATTTGTTCCATGTCAACGAATGCTAATGTATTACAGGGATAAATTATTTGCTACTATTTATACAGTAGCCGGAAACTATCGGTAAATAAAAATCTTCTAGAATTTACTTAATTAAGTAACGAAAACGACATTTAGCTTATAAACGGGTGTAAAAACGGAAGCAAACTGTTTACCGAAACCGTTAAAATAAAAATCACTCATTTTAAGTGCAGAACAAATAAAAAGGTGTCTTTTAGTATCAAAGCGGATTTGGTGTGGGTGTGTTCCTTATTAAAGTCGGGGAAGTGCACCGTTGAGACGTGAAAAAGTTTCGTCAATTCAGGATTAGCATATTTTCATTGATAATCCGAGATTTTCAATATTATCTAACGCGTTTGATAAAAAACGTGCGTAGTTTTTTCATACATATTTTAATCAAGGCAGGCGTGCTCGTAGTTTTAATCAATTTAAGATAGTCGCAGTCGAAAGATTATTATTATCTATTTTTCGCCGTCCGTTTCAATCTTTTAAACAAAGCTTCGCCTTCGGTGAAATTTTTTGTATTATAGCAAAATCGAGAATATTATTAATAATATTACGTGAGATTATTATTGGAATGAGAAAAAAAAACCAAAAAAAAAACCGGTGGGATGGTTTACAATCGTCTCGTAATGAAATTTTGTATTTTGATTTAATCCGTACGCAAAAATGGATTTGATCAAGAATAGTTTTTTTCCCTTTTCAATGATATCATTTCTCTTCACGTTTTCTCGTCGATGCGTAAATGTAACTGCACTGGCCAGGCGAAAAGTAACAGTTACGGAAACGAGATTTTGGTGATTTTCTTTTCGGACGAGGTATCGGTCGAAGATTCGCATTCTAAAAATATTCACGAGCTAATTCAGATTCGTCAAGCGGCCAAAAAATCCGTACTACCTTATGACTACGCCAAGGTTTACTGTCGATTTTTCTATTGATAAATTGCAGGACTGATATTCGGGAAATATCTTTCCATTTTTTGTTCATACCAGTTGTTTTCTAATAAACATGGTAAAAACTAAATGAACTCAACAAAAAGACAAGGCGAAGGAAGTGGCGCATTTTTCCTCTGGCATTTTCCATCGTGAGTATTATTCGTTTCATAAAAACTTACATGTGAAGCACTTTTTACATTACTCGACACTATAAAAATAGTTAAATAAACGATGCAGAAAAAGTAGAAGAAACGTATTTTCATGTTGAAACTTCTAAACAGAAACAAAATATTCTTGACTGAGATCCTTCTACAACTCGGATGCATGAGCGAGTTCTGAATTATCAATTAATGTACTTAATTACCGACGGATCTTAATAACGAGGCAACAAAACGAAACAACAAAAGAATTCGATATCAAGCGATATATCGCCCGAGGACATTTTACTTATTAGATAATTATCTCCATTATAATTAAACATGTAACGTTATGTGCCAAACGCAGGCAGCTGTTTGCAATTTTTGAATTTTAAAAAAACAATTTGTCTATTCGAAAAATGTCAGCTTTCTTATCATTAAGTTCAAAAACTGTATGCACTATGATCACAATCTGCCTGATTCTTAAGTGCAGATACTTTACACTCTTGTCGGGTTTCCTTAGACAGACCTTTCGAAAATGCAACATTTTGATTAGATTCACTGATATAAAAAGTGTACAGAATAATAAAATGCAAACAAATTTTCACC
This sequence comes from Prionchulus punctatus, assembly GCA_034698125.1. Taxonomy (NCBI): domain Eukaryota; kingdom Metazoa; phylum Nematoda; class Enoplea; order Mononchida; family Mononchidae; genus Prionchulus; species Prionchulus punctatus. Next base: position 5,600 of record JAQGBA010000487.1, on the reverse strand, counting down.
AGGGCGAATGCATGCAGTAAAGTTTGATAACATTCTTTTTATTTCATTTTGATTAAATAATTTCCCCACCCAAGCATTTCATAAAATGACTATCATTTTATCAAATCGGGATCACTCCTTCTACGAACCGCCAATTTCAAGTAACATTGAACTGGCGAAAAGTAACAATTTCGAAATCTAACACGGCGATTTATGCGAAACTGGTCTTGAAATTGATCGTCAGAATTCTAAAAACCATGTGTTACAAGAAAATTTCTGAAACAATTTAAAAAACGTACTCTCTGAGGTCTTTCATGTTCTTCAGGTACTATATTGCTGAATGGTTCAATGTCGATAACTTTATCAAATCCCTGAAAAATTTAACTTTTTGTGAAACACATTCGGACATAGCACGCAGCGTTTAGGAGCGACTTTTGGTTCAACAATTCTATTACCTGTCCTTCGAAACCGTTAGAGATCATTGGAGGATAACAGTAAACAACATTACAAACCACTATGAGACCGAAAATTCCAAATGGAATCAACCTATTCATTGCGTATTTCAAGGCGTGCCAGTGAAACACAAAGGACAGTTTCTGTGGGAAATTTTTCTTTTTGAACCGCTTATCGCAGAACTGTACTGTAATATATAACTCTTTACGACGGAAGCAAATTTGTTTTTCTGTTCAACATGTCTTTCACTATTTATAATCTATGTCATATTTTATTGAAATTATCTCTGCCGCCCCGTTCATGCTGCTTTAGTAATGCGATTTAGTTTACAGAAGGTTCTAACTCGTGAGTAAAACGATCTCAATTGCCGACGTTTACGACTAATTAACTGCCTCCAGGAAACCGTATTTTTAGTTTCTCAGATCATAACGGATACCGTATCATATCGTTTCCGTTTAAATTCCAAGTTTACGGATCTGACGTCCGTGCAACGCCAACGGACTTTGAAACGGTACAAAAATCTGTTTTTTTATTGTAACGTATTTTGAATGCTTTCGGCAACAGAACTGTTAATATCCACCCGGATTCTCGAGCTAGCACGTCAAGAACAAAGGACGTCATCAGACTCCTTAGTCCCAGACATACGAAGACCGAACGGTTTCGTCCCACAACAGGGAGATAATCTTAGTTCTCTGTTGGACTCGCCAAATCCCCGTGTATATCCAACTGGGAATTTACATAAAAAATTCAACAAACCTCCTAACGCTAATAAACGAAAAGGAGGTTCATTGAATGACGCAGAACAGCTGGGCAGACAGTCAGCTTTCAAGCCTGTCAATTCTGCTGCCCAGCAAAATTCATTACCTCCCATGTTGTCATCTATGCTCCAGCAGATTAGTGCGGGAGCAGACAATACGGCAAGCAGTGAATTACCGCCAGTGCTTACTCGGCAAAATCATCTGACAGGCAAAAACCTGCATAATAATATGCAAAGTCAAGCTAACTATCAGAATCAGCCTGAACATCAGCCTAATTCAGTTAGCACGCCGATCAGGCCCGTGATTAATGATCAGGTGAATACACATGATCATAATCTGCAACAACGAGTGAATCCAATATTGGAAACTAATGAGACTAGCCAACAACAGCCTCCTAATATGGACATTTGTGCTACTAATAGCTCTCATCAGATTCAGTGTTCAGGTTTGAATCCGAATACACAATCGCGTGGATACCAACCAGGTGCCGTTCAGTTGGTCACAGAGTTTGCTAGCTCGGAGATATGCCAAAACGTCTACCTCAGATCAAACGAAACCTGATGCCTGTCCGCTTTTACAGAGTAAATGGGGATAGCTATTATGATCTCGTACACGTTGACAATATTGTACCCTGGAATCGAACAATACAAGCGTATTCGTAGCCCTGGCTATCAGAAGTGTTTGCAACGTGCAATCGCAGATTATGATGCGATTATGTTGTCTTAGATGAATTTAATATAATTATCTCTACAATTTATGCATTCATAACCTGTAATGTTTATATTATTTTTAATAATAAAGTAATTGAAACATCTTCGTTGCCACATTCGGGCAGATTCATAATTTTTCTAAACTGAAGAGAATTATCAACTTTTTCGACGTTTTTGCATTCGAAACCGAATTAGACGGCACAAAATTTGTTTTACGAATATAGTTTACTCATAATGTTGCGAAACTATTTTCATTTTCTGCATCAAATAGAATTCAGAAGTTACAAATTTTATTAAAAACACGGTTATCGATGTTATAATCTGTTTGTTTCAATTCATAGTTTGATTGATTATTGGATCTACGGACCGAAAATTTGTTTTTACGAGATTTTGCCATGTATTGCGCAATATATAGATGCAAATTCATCCACTTTGCTGAAAACTAAATTCTCGGTTATGACACGAACTTTAACCAAAATCGACTACTATTTTAGTTAAAATAATGGCAACACAAAGAGCAGCGCAAGCTACTGGACCGTTCGGTTTCCAACAAGTTCTCGTACTCTATAAGCCATGCATTGGTTTATGACAGTACTTTAAAAGGGAGCGATTCACCTACTCCAGTAAGGATTCTCTCAATAGAGGAATCCCTCTAGGAGGGGAGGGGTGTAAGCACGCGCCTGTAGGCAAATGCTTACTACAGTACTCTACAGTACTCTACAACTAAAGCGATTGCTTTAATAAAAGTAATCAAACTATACGTGCATTAAAATCGTTTGTATACATTTTGTGCTCTATAGTTTACTCGAACATATTTGTAGGTAGCAAGTATATCGTTCGAGCACGGGTAAAACCGTAAATATACGTTTTATGCTTGTGAAAGTTCGCTCCAACGACATTTTCAGTAGCAAATGTTCGTTCGAGCACGAGTGTGATTCAGGTATAAATGCACTCGCTCGTTTCGCCTTGAAACTGGATAAAGAACATCTATTCGGGAGCGAGAAAGAAAAACCCTTTCCACCGAATCAAGCCACGAAGCGTCAACAATCGGACCGTTACGAAATGCACGCGGCACGATTGCCGCCTACGTTCGAAGAGGCATTTCTTTGTTTAAAATTATTATACAGGGTGTTCACTAATGATGTGCCCCCTCAAAAAAAGTACTTCCTGATAGTTAGACCAATTTTGACAAGTGTATCTTGTAGAGAATTCAATTCTGCGTCGAATGGTACCTCTCCTATTTGTCAGTCTGCTACACAGCGTAAACGGCGTCGAGGAAACGGAATCCATTCCAACATTTCGATTTTGTTGTAAATTCCACATTTTTCAATATTTCGAAATGAGTGTTGATTCTGAAGAAGCTCGGGTCGTTGATCGGATTCAAGCAACAACTTTTTTCAAGCAAAAGAAGTTGGTGCAACTTTTATTACAAGGAAGTGGGTCGCTGATTGTTTAAAAAGATCGGAAGGTTGAGTGAAAAAAAATTGGCGAAAAAATCCAATGTAGTGCTTCGCGGATTTTTGAATGGATTCTGTTTCCTCGATGCCGTTTACGCTGTGTAGCAGACTGATAAGTAGGAGAGGTACCATTCGACGCAGAATTGAATTCTCTACAAGATACACTTCTCAAAATTGGTCTAACTAATCAGGAAGTACTTTTTCTGAGGAGGCACATCATTAGTGAACACCCTATACATCCGAATTTTTTACCCAATTGTCGAATCGATACACCGGATCGATTATTTATCGAATTCTTCAATCGGTCGATATTCTTCTTCGTCATAATTTTCACTATTCGGCCGGATTCGGATTTTCTTTTTGGTGGTAATCCTTTCTCCCATCGTTTGATGATTCGATATAATGTCCGTTCCTGCCATCCTTTGCACAGAAAATGATCGATAATCAATTTTCGGCCGTTGTTCCAATGATTGTCACAGTGCCGATACACATGCTGAGCCAAGGTAGTTTCCTTCATAATTATGGCATTTAGTCAATTCAAGAGATATCTAAAAGAAAATTGGTGGAGATGTGCTCAGGTTATCCCTCTCCATTTAGGCTGAAGCGCAGGCAAAAGTTGATGCGCAAGGAAGTTCTGGCGCCATTTCAAATTTTTGACAAATTTTAGTTGACACCCGTTATGTAAATAAAGGCACAACTATCAAGAATACAGTAACAAATCGTAAGATGCGACACGAGTCTCATAACTGTATAAATAATCTTAAAACGAGCAAATTTACAAAACATATAAAAAGCACACAGTTTTACACAGCGTAAATCGTCAATCATGTCGCTGAGCAGGCGGTATCGAGGAGAAACAATGGACAGCGAAAATTATTGTTTGAACATTGTCACAAGCTTTGCTAGCTGCCAAGGAAGTGAATGACTGGCCAGATCAGTCGAAAAAGACAAAATAAAATGTCTGGTAGGTGGATTGCCACAGATACATAGTTAAATGCTCGATGAGCCATTGATTTGAATGGTTCTTTGTCCCACAGGAGGTATTATTCTCCATGTTCACAAATTTCGTAAAAAGAATAAAAGACTAACTTTTGGTCATTTTTTCTGTTCTTTACACATAAAAAATGCAGAAAGTGCAATAGATACCAGTTAGTATAGTCATTTTGCTTCAACCCACCACCATTCACTGTTGGGTGGCTCACGAGGGAACCCTTTTGGATGCCCTGCGGCAAATGAACCAAGTCATAGCTTAATCGAGAGCAACTAGCCTACTGATACTCGTGGTAATATATGTTTTTCTCCATAGGCCCTAATTAGTCCAAAAAAACTTTTTTAGTTTTTAAATTTTGTGATATTACGCCTTTTTCGCGCTATTAAGCAAATGTTTTGTAAAAACGTAAAAGTCCTAGTGGTGCAGCAGATAAAGCGCGCGACTAACGTTTTCAGGCGCGTAGCCAGGGGGGGGGCACGGGGGGCACGTGCCCCCTACAAAATTTTTTGGGAGCAAAAATGCGTTTCAATGCGTTTGCATGCGTTTCAAGGCTGGACATCGGAAACTTTACCGATACATTTATTGAAGATAAAGTCGAAAAAATAAACGTTTTAAATTGTAACTGGAAACCTGATGAAAATTATGAATTTCGAATTATCAATGAAAGATCCAAACGTTGTTCGTTCAAATTAGATTGGATGAAAGCTCGTCCTTGGCTAGCATACAGCCACATAAAACAAGGAGCTTTTGTAAATGGTGTGTTCTGTTTGCAAATCGCCGATATGGCAATAAGTAACTTGGCTGTTTAGTCGCAAAACCGTTGCAAAAATATGCTGTAAATTTGTTAAAACTTTTTTTTCTCAAAAATCTGTTTCTATTTTAGAACGCGCTTGAGGACTTTTCGAAGCATGAAAAAACAAATTATCATCAGAAAAGTGAAGAAATGGCGAAGAACTTCGAGCGTACAATGGAAAGTGGTCAGACTATTGAGCAATTATTGGAAAACGCAGATGACGACCAATGACAAAATAATCGAGCAAAGTAATGGCACTCGTTTGTTTGTCTTAATGAAAGCCACTCGGTGTGGTTAAACAATTTTTAGTTTGAAAAAGATGATTGAAATCATCAAATTATTATCTCAACAAAATACCCCCCTATGTGGTCATCGTGACCATGGAGAACTTGCAGCAAACCGTGATATAAACGAGGGAAATTTTCGAGAATTTCTCAGATTTCAAGCATTCGTCTTGAA
>JAQGBA010000486.1:0-33206 GCA_034698125.1 Prionchulus punctatus | reverse complement strand
TTAAAGTTTTCGATTTACCATTTATCACACAGTCACATAACCCCTTTAAGCTCGGGTATCTTCTTAACGGTGATAGTTAGCACAAAACGCTTTTTTGCATTGGGAAGAGCATGGTCGAAAACGTACAAATCAGCTCTTATCTCAAAAATTTCACTTTTGTCACATAGCACCTTTATGACCTACACCATTCAATTGAAAAAAGGTGTGTTTGAAAATTTTCAGTCATTAAATTTTATTGCATACTTTGTATATTGCATACGTCATTATATACTTTGGATAAGGACGAAATAAAAATAAAACAAGCCCCAGTAAAAAATAACCCCGGGGGTTGTTTTCGAACATTTACAGCGAGCTTAGAATGATGATGTTCTACCAGAAATAGGAACAAAAACGGATAGGCAATTGAAGTGGATTACTTTCTAAGGAAGTTTGGTCAGGATATCATGGGTATGGTGCCATATTTGATTTCTGTCTGTTACATAATCATGTGGTTTATGTTTCGAGAGGTTTTGTTCAAAAAGGATAAAAAGGATAAAGGATGAGGCCTTGCATTCTAGACAGAATATACCCTCGGACGACCTGAGAGAGACAGTCGGGTGCAAAGCTCTCCACTCTCATACTACGAGCCATCAGAGGGGAATGGGAAGTGTGACTACCACCAACTCGCTAGGTCTCTTTTATCCTAGATCGATCCCTTGCTACCTATTCCAAAAGTCGATCAAAAGTCGATCGCTTGCTACCTATTTCACAACTAGGTGTGTCAAAGCGAGATGGGCATATTGCTCAAGAATCCCACCCCAGTTCGAATCACCGCTGGGGTGGCAAGCAAGCGACATTCCACTACGCCAGGCCCACCCAGAGGTTTTGTTCAATTGATTTATAAAATACAAGAAGAAATCCATTTGAAATGCCGTAAAAAATTTCGTCAAATATTCGCGAATTTATTCTATACATCTGAGGTGGAATTTTTAATGAAACAAATTTCTGTCAATCATAATTAAATATGAATTCAAGAACAATTAAGGACATTTGCTCAAAAAATGGCCCGATTTCGGTGCAATGTATCAAATTTATTGTTTTCATAATTCTTCTAACGAGCGATAAAAGCGAAACACACGAAATAAACAGCGAACTAATGAATGTTCAACAAAATCACAAAAAAAACCGACCACCCAAAAACTATGCCCAAAGTGTTTTCGAAACGCAAATACATTCGCAACGAGTTACGTACCTGAGCGTCAAAAAATTCAAAGTTTTGGATGATTCAGTTAATTTTAAATGTGACAGAATACGTATATGGATATAATTGTTAACATTTCGAAATGCATTGAAAAAATTGAACTTTTTTCATCGGCCGTTTTATATTTATATAGACGTTTGCGAAAATGTTGCTCCGAGCAAAAATGTCATTCGAAATGAATGCGTCGTTTTTGAAAATTGTTCGCGCCGACTTGATTTTGAAAAGAGCGATAATTTTATTTTAACGCCCCGAGCGCACACGAACTGTAGTTGCCCATGGTCTATCTATATAATTGCCCGAAACATTCTTTTTCATGATTAAAATCTGACAGTCTAGTGTTTTATGGCGGGGTATATATCCAGATTCATAAAACTAAATTTGCGTTTGGGGCGTCAGTGTAAATATTTTTGTGCGATTCTCAATCGCAGCGTGAGACGGCGAAATTTTTGTTTTTCATCTTCATTTTCCGTTCCCTTTTGTAACTTTCACTTTTTTGCTTGCATAAACTCGTCGGAGTGTGACGAACGCATTGAAAAAAGTGGTTTTCAGAAGGCAATGGTTAAAGAGCAACTTTTGTGATTCTATTTGATTTTGGGCGATGGAATTCTGAGAAGTTTCGTTAAAGAGCTCGTTATCTAGCTAGCCGAGCGTATTACCGGGTACTTGCGCGTCACTGTCTTGCAATTACCGGTTGCTACCGAAAGGGCGTTTCGAATAAGTGGTCGATTAATAATCTACCGGTTACAGTGAAACCTAAACTTTTCTGGTTGAACTATAGTTGTCGGTCGAACTTTACTGTACATACGGACTATAGCTGACTGTACTTTACATTACAAACTATGCTAACTATAAAGTACAGACAGTCTATTGTTGCTTTTATGAACTATAGTTGACTGTACAGTATATACAATAGTTGATTTTATGAACTATAGTTGACTGTACTGAGTTGATATTTGGAACGACTTTGGAAACGTTTTACTGAAAAACGAAAACATGAATTGCAGCGATTTCGCCCACTTTGTTCACTCTGGAAAAAAAGTAGTTTCCAAACATAAAGACGGTGGATCGCCAGTGATTTGCAGGCGTTTTCATGGTGTGTGCGCCCTCCTCTCGCTCGCTCACTCGCACTCGCCTCGACTCGACTCATCGCTCGAAAGTATTATAGCCAGCGCAACTTTCTTGTCTGTGTGTGTACTTTAGATGAAAAAGTACGGCGCGTAACCGCGGTAGTAGTTGGCGTATAGTTTATTGTGTCGATAGTTCTATTAGCTATGAAACTATAGTCGCAGCTATTGCGAAGTGAGAAAGTACATCAATCTGATAGGTGTACTCGTTATTGTTACAGCCAGGCTATTAAATTTGTATTATTTCTTATCGTGTTCGACCTCCACTCATAAACAACGCGAAACGTGATTGCCGTTATGAAATTTCGATTTTACAGAAATCGTTTATTGTTGCAGCGTTGCGCTGTAACGCGAAGGCGTCGAGCGACTTCGGCTGTCAGCGATTTCGCCAATCATCGATTTTACAAATCAGCGACTTCATCAATCAGCTACTTCCGATTTCATCGACTTCAATAATCAACAGTTCAGCAATCTGCGACTTCAGATTTCACTGACTTCAACAAACAGCGATTACAGCTTCCCAGGGACTTCGGATTACAATACTCAGCTGTTTCTCAACTATAGCGACTTCGATTTCGATTTACTCGCTCGATTTCACAATGCTCAACGACGGCCTGCTGATAATTCAGCATTCGAAACTGTGCAGCGGATTAGATTATATGACGAAATTCAATCCCAAACGATACTTGCAGACGTACTATTCGGATTTGAATTCAACTCAAGACTTCGAAGGCGAGCTTATACCGTTCCACTTGGAAACACTGTTCTACATATTTCACAAGGCTTTAAAGGATAAAATCCCAACGAAACAAGCAAAATTGTTGGATATCGGGTCGGGGCCGAGCGTTCATGTGGCGCTTTGCGCAAGCAAGTCGTTCAGAGATATTTATCTGTCGGATTTGGTCGAACAGAACAGGTACGAATTGAAAAAATGGCTGGAATACGACGGCGATGCATTCGACTGGTCGGTGGTAGCCAAGTACGTCGGCGATATGGAAAACGTAGTCGACGAAGTGGTCATGGAGAGAGCTCGCGAAAAAGTACAGTTCTCACTATTCCTTACAGTTCCATGCACTTTTTCATACTATTCACTGCAGTTCCAAGCACTTTTTCTCACTGGACAGTGAAGTATTAGTCACGTTTTCTCATTGAACGTGCAGTTTTGGTGATTTTTTTTTCTCTCAGCGCTGTTTTAGTCATTTCTTCTCACTGGTCAGCGCATTTTTAGTCACCTTTTCTCAGTGGACAGCGCAGTTGTAGTGGCTTTTTCGCTCTCTATGACTAAATTCAAATTTTTGTGTCACTCCCACAGAGAAACTAGGCCTAGATAAATACTTGACTTTTCAGAAAAAGGCAGTCGCGTTTTTAGTTTTTCTCGCACATAAACCTCAGCGGGCGATTTGTTTGAGAAAACTCACTTCGCAAATGATTTGTATGAAGTTTACATGCAATGACACAGTTTTGTTATAATGTTTGTTCAAGCGTCAGTTAGATTGACGTTTTTGCCCTCCCAGGTCGATTTTCGGATTCAACAGTTGTAGGATATAGTTGGGAAACCGGTCGACTGAACCATCTTGACATTGCACTTTTATTAAACGAATGTCGGTGTACAGTTACCTCAAAATGATTGTCTAAAGAGTAGAAATACAAAAATCTCTACTGAATCAGTCGTTAAACTTGTTTTTCTAAATCACTATCTAGCAATTTTTTGCATCCGGATTAAAACGAACTCTCGACTCTTGTAATAAATATCATGCACTCGCTGTCACTTGGCCAGCGCCGGTAATTTGTTTGCTCCGATTATTATCTCTCCGGTAATCCGAAAAACATTTACGTGTCGGCGCAAAGTTTTAAATGTTTTTTTTTCACGAAAATAAACTTTTCAGACAGCTGTTCCAATTTTATATTTGTTCTATAAAAATAAAGGACTGAGCAAAAAATATATTGCTTTTCACCGAAAAAACTCAAAAACAATGTTCGAAAAATATTGGACGTGAAACTGAATACAATTTTTGTGTGAACAACAATTTGCATAACGGTTTAATTTGATTTTATATTTCAAAATTTAACTTTTTTTTAAATTTTCTTCGCCGACTAATTAGAGTAATTGATTTCTCATTATACGCAAAAAGAATTTTCGAAAAATATGAATTGTTCATGTAGAAATTTGAAATTTTAAAGAAATCGCTGCAAATTGTAATTGTAAAAATAAAGTGTAACTGTAAAACAGCATTATTTTTGTTTTTCAAGGTCAAAGACGTGCTCGAATTCAATGTTAATGTGGTTCAATGTTTTTCAAAGTTTATTTTTGTATCAAGCAAAAAGCATTGTTTGTAACATTTGGGCCTTTAATTTGAATACAATTTTTGTGAACAACAATCTGCGGAACGGTTTAATTTGATTTATTATTTCAATATTCAAATTTTTTCAAATTTTCTTCGTCGACCAATTTGAGTAATTAATTGCTCATTATTTGCAAAAAGAATTATCGAAAAAGATGATTTATTAACTTAGACGTTTATATAAATTCAAAGAAATCGCTGTAAATTGGCTGTAAAACGACAATATTTTTGTTTTTCAAGGTCAAAGACGTGCTCGAATGCAATGTTCGCGAATCGAAAGTCATCAAAGACAATCCGCTGGGCAAAGTCGACGCTGTCAGTTGCATGTTTTGCTTGGAATCGGCGACGGATAACTATAAACAATTTCAAAGCTCCACACGCAACATATCCGATTTACTCAAGCCCAACGGATACATCATATTGGGCGGCATGTTGAACAACTATTATTACGATGCTGGCGGATGTGCGTTTCGCGATTTGCCATTGACGAAACAACAAGTCTTAGACAGTTTAGATTTAAGCGGCATTGAACTCGAAGAATGGTTCGAATTTCAAACGCCAATCTGCGAAACGAATCATCCGAGGTCGTCGCTGAGCGCCAGTCATTATATGTGTTACGGGAAAAAACGACATTAAAAATTAAATATCTATCAACTGCAGATGCGTTGAAACATCAAAGAAACGACTTTGTTTCCTTTTGATTGAGCGACGCGCTGTCGCTGCAAAGAAGATTTATTTTTGATTTATTTGACTGATCCAAATTATTTTTGATGATTTACTTGGGTATATTGCAATTTCATTTAAACCGTACGCCCGTCATTATTTTTGTGAAATTTTTTTCTCTCCATTGTAGTTCAACAGGTTGAACTTGAAATTATATTATAGAATACAAGGAATTTGTATGACATGTACAGTTAACAGCCATTGCAAATAAAACAAGAATCTTTAAGACAGAAAGTTCCTGGTACAATGAAGAATCGTGTTTGGCAATCGCTCATTTTTGTTTGAAATGACGGCGATGTGACGCAAACTTGTTTTGCAAGTCATAAAGCTGATTCATGTGACACTCTATTGTTCTTAGCATTCCTTTTTTTGCAAATGATCAATCATATGAAACGAAACTAGTCCTTTTAAATTTAAATTTATTTTCAAATTCGAATGTTGCCAAACATAAAATAATACATCGCTTGCAGCACTTGCAAGCGAAGTGGAATATTTTATCAAAACGCGGTATTTGGAGTTGAATAATTTGATTTTACAATCGCACGTCGATCACGTGATCATTGCTGATGTCCATCTTCCTCAGAATGACCAATTGATACTTGTGGCCGCTTAATTCGTGTAGAATTTTATTGAAATCCACCGGCGGTAATTTTATACAACTTATGCCATTGATTTCGATTATTCTGCAACAAAGAACAATAAAAAAGATCAAAATTCAATTAATCTGCAACATAAAACAACAGAACAAATCAAAAATTAAGACAGCTATTTTGTTTTAAAACCGACTTACAGGTCGCCTTTAGCTAGCGGTAAATTCGACTTGCAACTTGTAACTATCAGCGCCCAGTCCAACGGATCGGTGGCTATTGTAAAATCTCTAACGGATGTTGTAATGGGTAATTCCAGCGATAAAATAACGTTGTATTTGGAATCGTAGATCAGTGGGAACAAACTGTAACATCGTTGACTAGAACTCTTCTTATGAACTCTCGGACTGTTCTGAGCTAGTGAAGTTTTTAATTTCTGTAATTCCGACAAGATTTGCTTTCTTTTCGATTCATCGGTGATTCCGAACGAGATTAACGTAGTATGGTTCCAGCGTTCGAGATCGCCTCCTGTGATATCGTATCCTGCAAGAAAGACATTTCAAAATAATCCAGATTGCAAGCGAAGTACTTGACAGTCAGTGACCTGGGAAAACAATGTTTCAAATGTCGTTAACCCTGCAGAACTGGTAAGTCAACGATTTACCCTTCACTTTTACTGCACTAGCCAGCCAGTCATCTGGTAATCATTGGTAAGTCAACGATTTACTATGACACGAGCCAGTCAGCGATCGGGTAAATCACTGGTGGTAAACCAACGATTTACTCTGCACTTTATGCCACTAGACAGTCAGCGACCTGGTAAATAATGGGTAAGTCAACGATTTACTGTGCAACTTTATGACACTGTCAGCCAGCGATATGGCAAGGCACTGGCAAATCAACGATTTACTGCAACTTAGTACACTAGCCGGTCGGCGATGTGGTAAACCAGTGGTAAGTCAGCGTTTTACGCTACAACATTACAGCATTTGCCGGTAGTGAACTGGTAAATTCATGCTTTTTAAAATGTTTGCAACTCTTGCAACGCTAATGTAAGTCAACGATTTACTTACCGATTAACAACGATGTTACATCTTCGAGTTGCACGGATTGCAGCCAAAGTAAGACATCGTCTAAATTCCAACATTCCAACTGTTTGTTCCTCCAATTCTTCTTCTCGTTCTTTTTTTTCGTTCTGTTTCGACTCAATGTCGAACTTAACAGCGAATCCGACGAAGTTTCGCGATTCATGCAAGGTTCCAGCAAATCCGGGCAACTCAAATGGCACTTGCCGCTGTCGTTACTCTGCGAACTATTCGACGATTTGCTGGACGACGATGTCGAAGTCGGCGATCTCGGTAGTTCCGATTTTACAGCGCCATTTTCGTGGTAGCTACTCCTCAGTATATCCGCCGACGATTTATCCTCGTTCATATCTGATCGATTCAATATAGTAGGTCGAAGTTTGGCGCCAGACGGCAGCGTCTTACTGTACGTCTGACCTACTTTCGACGAACATTGACAGCAATGGTGATCACAAGAATTTTGATCCGCAGGCAACGACAATTTCGATGTGTTGGATTTGAATAATTTCAAATTGCCCAAAGTTAAATGTCGATTGCGCAACGATGACGAGTCGCCGTCAATTTTTGCTAGTTTCGACTTCGGCTTCGACTTGGAATGATCGTCCAACCACAGCCAACTGAAGCTGGTGGCGCCGCAAGCTCGATTAACGGACGCGCTCCTCAGTTCGACACCCTTGTCCACGAGCATCCAATTCTTGGCCGACGACGACGACGACGACGAAGAAGAATTAATAGAATTTGTTGAAACATCAAATTGTTCGGAGGGCGCCAATTGGCGCGGCTGCCGGTGCCGCTCAACATGCTCATTGTTTTTCGGCTCATCGACAAATTGGTCAATTTTGATCGTCGGCACGACATCCGAGTTGCAACTATAGTCGGCTCGACTTCGTCGCTGTTGATTAGTCGTAGACATATTGAATTTGGTATACCGACGAAGCGTGGGCGTTCGCGGATCGACGTCGACTTGAGCTAAATGATCCCTCGTTTTCTTCGTATTTATCGTCGCCGACGATAGGGACGCCGTCGAACTATAGTCCTCATTTCGGTCGTTAATGAAACGATTTCTCGGATGAAATCGACCTTGATTATGCGAAAACAACGACGACGAACCGGACAACATCTGCGCTCGTTTCGACCGCCGGCCGGTTGAAATATGAAAATTATTTCAAGGTTACCGGGCGCTGGCAGCTCGTCTATAGTTGTCGAACTGTAGAGAAAGTTCTGTTACAGTTTTCCGGAGTAAATTTGACCAATGGACTTCGAGAACAGTCGCTAGTCATTTACATCATCCTTGACCGGGTCGTAGGCCAATACTCTTACAGTAACCCGTAGGTCGTCGTTCAGAAAAGAGTAAACAAGCGGCTGGCCAGCGCAGAAAATTTGTTTGAAAAGTCCCTTTTCGTTCGTTTATCGTCGCTGAATGAGACTGCGTCTAGGATATCAGTTCAAATAAAAATCCGTCTTGAACACACAAACCGATGAAGGTCAGCGAGATTTTCGGTTGTGTATGGTCATCGAGGTCGGACGGATAAACATAATACAAATCGAACTGCAGACCAATAATTCAACTACAGGCTAATTTCAACTATAGTCCAGTAATACGAAAATTCAACTGTTGGCCGGCCAGTCGGACCACACGTCGTGAAAATTAACGACCAACTATAGCGACCGACGCTTCGTCGTACCTGGCATCGGCTTAGCAATCTTGACAGCTGCTCGCCGCCGCGTTTTTTGAGCTAGAGACAACAATTTTTTAGCTTGCTTCACCTTGTTTCGGGGCACGGCTCGGTTTTTATATGAAACAAACTTCCTTTGATCAATCATGAATAATCTGCTCGGTACCCACCGAAGGATGTAACGATATTTGTTTGCCCAGATGCATTTTAATGACTCCCGGGTCCCCAGTTGTTTAATTTAATAAAGAATATTGTTTATTATACGGTCCCTAGTCACGACTCGCAATTTTTGTTTGCGAGCACAAACGTTTGACGAATCGTTTCCCGTTTCGTCGTTATATTATGGAAAAAAACAAAATTCGACACTGGAAAATTACTGTTTGAAGCGATTTTGCGAAACATAAATTAAACAAATTTGTTTTGATGCGAAATTGGATCGCTGTAACTATATCGTGTCAAAGTTGAATGAAATTCTAAACTCATTAATAAATCACATCTGGTTTTTCCATTCAAAACAAATTTACAAAACTTAGTGTAAAGTGCGCGCGAGTCAGTATTAACGTTTGTAACGGCAGCGAGCGGTCGCGTTTCACTTTTTCTCTCGTTTTACTTTTTTTGCTGGTTTAACCTGTTCCCTTACATCGTTTCCCGCGTTTCGTCATTATATGAAGAAGAAAAAAAATGCGCCACTGAATAATTACTGTTCGCAACGAATTTACCAAAACATCTAAATCACAAATTTGTATTGATGCGTAGGCGAACACGAATTTGGATCGCTGCTGTCACTAAATCGTTGTAAAAGTTTAATGAAATTTAAAACTCATGCCAATGGAAAAATAAAAAAGCAGTGTAAAGTACGCGCGAGTCAATATTAACGTTTGAAACGGCGAGCGGTCGCGTTTCACTTTTTTCTCTCGTTTTACTTTTTTGCTCGTTTTGACCTTTTTCTCACGCATAAATTATGGCGCTGACTTGGGATTTAAAGCCGAAGAACACTACAATTGTATCGACTAAACATTCATTCGCGCCGCGGCTCGGAAACGTGTTAATAAATACCGAACCGGGCAACGATATAACGATGGCTATGTCCAGGCGACGAGAGACGAAAATCGAAATCGAAATTCGCAACGATTGCAGCGAGTGGATCGTGTACCGATTGAAAACGACGAATCCCGAATTATTTCTACTTAAGCCGTGCACCCACGGCGTTTTGGCGCCGAACGATTTGCAACCGTTGCATTTGGTATCATTGCGTGGACATTTTTATCCGGCTCAGTATTTGCTATTATTCGAAACGTCGCTTGTGCCGAAAATCGCAATTCGTAAAACGATGAATCCGACACTCGTCTGGAAGTTCGTACAAAGCATACACATATCGCAGAAATTAGTAAAGTAAGTCAGAGTTCGTCGAAGTTGCTCGGAAAGTCGATGGTCAGCGCTTATTTTGTAACGGAGCGAACGATTTTACCGTCTACTTATTTAAAGTTAATAAAAGAATGATCGATAAGTCGCTTGCCAGCGCACGTTTTGTAATACAGCGAGCGATTAACCTGTCTGTTTGTAGATAGTGATCGGTGGTGCACGCAGCGAGCGATTTATTTTGTTTTATGTAGCAACTTGACGTTCTTTAAATTTGCATAGATTACGAATCGTCGATCCTGGTTGTGTGGACCCGGCCGAAAGATTTCGCATTAATTTGGACGTTACGGAAGACGTACAACGAGCAAATACAATTGAACGAGCCAAAAGCGTCTTGCGCCGATTTCGTCGCGAAGATTTAATCTCGCCTAGTTTAATCGCGCTCAGCGTTTACATTGTTTTCGCGTTTTTCTTCGGTTATTTTACGCGTAGCTTTCATTATCCGTGTTCAAAATATAAAAACTTAACGCGCCATCATTAATTTTATTTTCCCGTTATTCTGTTGTCTGTGTTGTTGTTTTTCTACTTGTCTTATTCGATGACTTGTTAAAATAATGTTCAGCAAGTAAAAATATCTGTCGTTTTTAGTTTGCAAGCTCATTTAACAATAATGTTCAAATAAAACAAAATACGAAACCTGACCGGGTGGTTATCGAGCTGTTTGCTTTATGGATTTTGATTGATACCTTAACGGTAGCGAGCACCATCGGTCTCTTTCAAATAAAACCGCCCTCTCGGTTCCATTATGTAAAAATTTCGAAAGAATCGAAGCCCACCACCATTGCTTATTGCTCATCAATCTCGTTTCATCAATAGTTCCTCTCTCTTGCTGCTTCGTTCTCCGTTCTCAGTAGAAAATTGTCTAGCTGGCGCTTTTGCTAGCTAACATGCAAAGCAAACGCTGAAATTGCGCTAGCCGTGTCGCGTTTTGTCGTTAGATCGGGTCGCATCGAGTCGATTTTTTAAAATAAACCTACACAAACACTCGTCGAGAGAGAGAGTCGTCGAGGCGTAGGTATGTCTTTTTTGTTATGGATTCCATTGAAGAAGCCGTGTCGCAGCTATAGCTTAGGAAACTAGCGATTTAAAATTTTGCGAGAAAGTAAACATCTTGTCGCTCGGTGGCCCGGTCGGCCGGTGTGTTCTTTTTTGCTTTTGAAGTCGATAAACTTCTCTTGAAACTTTTTCGAATATGTTTTAATTCTTAGTAACAACGACGATTCTCTATTTCTCTCTTCCATTCTATTTCTTCTTTCTTTCCCCCTGTTTCGCGAATTACATACAAACGTTTAAAAAGTTGTTTCAAAATTTACTATCGGTCTATTCAAACTTGTTTCGTCCGCAAGCGAAACGAGCAAATCGTGGCTGTTTAGAAAATGTTTTGATCTCGCATTTGCAGAAGAGCGAGCGGGCGAGGATCGGCGAGCGACTGTCTTTCTGCTTTGTTTGTTGTAATTATTCTTCTATTTTGTAGATAAATAAAAATCCGATTTGCTACTTCAACGCGGACAAATCAAGCGATTTGTTGCATCAAAAAACAAATCAAATTCTAATTGCTAATTTGCGATATCAGAAAAGATCAAATTGGGAGTTGCAACATCAGCCGCTTCGATTGGAACCTTCATTGAAATCGTTTTTCGACTTGCAACATCGGATAAATCAACCGATATCGCTCGCAGACCATGCTCGATCCACCGGCGAAACTTTTTTCATCGGCCGATCACGAAACTCATTTCGATCCGAGGAAATATTTGGAGAAATATTATTCGCTTGTTCGGCCGGACGAATTCGAAAAAGAAACGATACCGTTTCAGCTGAAAACATTTTATCATCTATTCCACGAGATCTTGAAACAGAAACTCAGCGCCGAGTCGAGACTGCTGGAAATCGGCGCCGGTCCCAGCGTTAATTTGTGCTTGTTCGCCGCGGGCGTATTTCGCGAAATTTACTTATCCGATTACTTGGTAGGAAATCGAAACGAGCTAATGAAGTGGCTGAACTACGAGCCCGACGCTTTCGATTGGAAACCCTATATAAATTACATTCGAGAAAAGAACATACCCATCGACGACAACATTTTGGAACAGGTGCACGAAAAGGTAGGCATCGTAAAAAGTCGTGACACGATTTCCAGCTGATTTGCTATAAAACCCGACTGGTTTTCGATTCATGCGCGAATTCGTAGCGACTTGACACCAGTCTGATGTTTCATTGAAATTTTTAGACAGTGGAAAGAAAAACTAAAAACTTGTCCTGATTTTTATAGGTTAAGGACGTTCTTGAATGCGATGTGCGAACGGAACAGGTGCTGGCTCAGCCCATCGGACAAATGGACGCCGTCGCTTGTATGGCTTGCTTGGAGGCTGCTTGCGAGACGTACAGCGATTATCAAGATGCATCGAAGCGTGTCATCAATCTCGTAAAGCCGACTGGGTATTATATCCAATCCGGATATCTGAATCAATCCTATTACGACGCTGGAGCTTATTATTTTCGAACATTATCAACTACGAGGCAGCAAGTCGTCGATACGCTTGATATAAACGGAATTGATGTTCAAGGTTGGTTCGATTTCGAAGTGCCTTACTGCGGCGCGACTCGTACCACAACTTCGCCGGGCACATTGTTTTACATATGCTACGGAGTTAAACGTGAGGAATGACTCGAAACTTTATTTGCGAGAACCGTTTTTTTGCTTTTCAGCATCTCTTCCGAAAATAAAGTTGTTGTTTGTTGATGACTTTCATATATTACCTTGATTTGCGATTTATATATTCCTTTTTTACTTCTGCTCAATATTGAAAGCGTTAAATGTTAGGAAATGAACGTTTCTAGCTCTATTTTGTGCAATGAAATAAAACTATAACTTTCAGCTGTTTTTTACGACTTCCTCCACATTTTTGCGTTTTTTAAGAGCCTTCTGTTTTTTTTGCATTTTTAACAAACCATAAGACAAATCTCAAGGTGGAGAAATGTTTGTTTTGAATTTGAATCGTTTTTCAAATTGCATTCATTTGAATTCATTTGAAAACACTTTCAAAATGGAACCAATCTTTTTCAAGTTGAGAAAAGTTTTTAAGTGGATTTTCATGTGAAAGCAGCGCCTTCACAAATACAGCCACGAATTTCATATGAATCAGTGCAATTTCTTTTTTTATATATTTTATGTTGATTTATAAATAGGTTTCATTGAAGCTGATTTTACTTTCAAATGGTTGTTTTTACTTGCAGTTGAAGTTGATCTTGCTTGCAATTGAAGTTGATTTTGCAAAAATGAAGTTGATTTAGCCGCGATTGGAGTAGACTTTGTTCGCAATTGAAGCTGATTTTTCTCGTAATTGACGTTGATTTTGTTTGCAATTGAAGTTGATTTTTGAATTTGAGTCGTTTTTCAAAATAGCAGTACAGCATTTTAAAACACTTTCAGAATGAATCCAATCTTTTTCAAGTATCAAAAACGTTTTCAGTGGATTTTCCAATGAAAACAGCTTTCACAACTACAGCAATGAATTTCAGACGTGAAGCAGTCAGATAGTCAACATTTTTTAATAAATACAAATGAACTTATAATCGAATGTGTTTACGAGCTAACAGTCTCGTTAATTCAAATTTAGCGCGCTTTAGTTCACTTGCCAATCATAAAATCGTGCACAATTTGATGTAAAAGGGTAATTTAGGAAGAACATTCAATAAGCCAAGCAAAAGTATAAGATTTATTGAAATCATTTGAAATTAAATTATACACTTTTTGTGAGTGGACCGATTTATTTTGTGTTTTTTTTCATAAATTTCGTGATAGTTTTTCGTTTTAAGATTTTTGCAATTGGCATGCCGACTCTTCGCACCGGTTACGGTCCTCACGGGGTTCAAGACCCTCCTTGCTCCGAAAGACTGCTCGTTGCATTTACGCAGGGCGCCGCTGCTGGTATCGCTGCTGGAATTCCATTTTTTATAATTGCAGAATGGTAAGCTGGTTAATATCATTTTCAAGTCGCGTTTTTGTTTTTGAAATAATGTTCTGTGTCTTGCAGTACATCGAAAGAAGAAATCACGAAGCCCATGCTGTAAATGCCCCTTTTCTATTGTTTTCAGTGTCTAAATTATATTTTAGCAAGCAAAAAATGTAAATTTAGAGCCAAGCCGAAAATTGAACCACTTTATATGGCCCGAAGGATGAGACGAATCGGACGCCGGACTCTCGGTCTTTCTTTGTTTTTCGGTACATTTATGCTCTTGGGAAATGTATTGAAATGTACTTGAGCGAACGATATTTTAGCCGGAATCTGTTGAAATGTAGATTGTCCTAGATTTGTTGCTTTAAAATTACATTTTATTTGTGTTACAGTTGAATTGTTTTTGAAACAATAAAAGTAACTTCTTTCAGCACTGATACGGGTTAAAATACATTATTATGGAGCAGGAATGGTTTGCAGTCTGGATCGCTTTCTGATGTAGTATTGCCATTGTAATAGCATCTGATCTTCGATGAATTTCGCGTTTGGCACGCTAGCTAAAGCGTCGCGAAATTTCTCCGTTTGCAACAATTCCAAAACGTAGAGGCATTGTGGGTATCTAAATCAATTCTCCAAGTAGTAAGTAAATGATTTTTGCTCGATAAATAGCAAATGTAGTCGCATTTACTTGAGGAATTTCGCGTATTCCGGTCGTTTCCAATAAAGTAAGTATTTTAAATAATTGACGAATGTAGGGTCTTTAAATACATTTCTTTGGGCCAAAACTTCAAAAAAAGTATAAATGTTTGTAACCCTCTCAAATAATAAAATAATTAAAATGCTAAAATTATAAACTAGTTTTGTAATTGTAACAACAAAGTTAGCGAACAAACATCATTAAATTGACTGACTAATTGGTTAATACCTCAATTATCCATATTAATGGTTAACACTTACCTCGAATTTTGGATTAGCAAATTAGCCTGAGTTATCCTATTTTAACATACTTAACTCGTGGCTAGTGAATTTAAATTGCTTACAATTCAAATAATTGGGATTTGCCAAACACTGAACGAATTCCAATTCCGTTTCGAATCTGGCCTTTTGATCCTTCTCGTTTTCCACGGCCGGTGCAAATAACATTTTCGGCTCGACCGAAATGTCGTTCGGGTACGATTTCCTTTGCGCGCCTTGCATTTAATTCGTTTTTTGAACGGAATCAATCAAAGTCCAGCAGATATTTTGCTTTTTCGAAAGATTTCCAGCAAAAAAACCGGAACTTGTCACTTTATATAGAAACTAACAACAGAATCTAATTAATATTCAGATTGATTTTGAATTTCACCGTGATGAATTTTGATTCGTAGAAGAACTTTATAACATCATAAACATTCAAAAATCGTCAACAATAACAGATAAAAAATATCATAAAATAAAAACATATTGCAATAACAATAAACATTTCACAATTGAGAAAAATTGCTGGAAACATAATTAGCAAGCTCAGAAATGACGATCTCGTTTTTGTTTATCGTTGAATTTTTTCGAAATACTCGACGAATTATAGAAACAGGACGTCGTCGGATATTCAGGGTCGACGTCCGTCCGTCGTCTTGATTCGCAGGCTACGTCAGTTGCAGCGTTTGATGGGCAGGCGGTCGACGAGCATCGACCATCTTGAATATTATGAGCACGATTATGCAAATTTACATTGTCATAGTTGGAATTATAATATTGATTGGGCGCCGGCGGCACGGAACTGGGACGATCAGATTCGTCTACATCGGCTTTATTGCAATTCAAAACAGCTTCGACCTGAACCAGGGTGACGTGGGAACCTGCGAACGCAAATAAAAAAAGTTTACTGGCTATCAACTTTGCGAGCAATTCCACAAACCTTTCATCGTCATTTCGTCGCTGTGCGATGTCGAATTCAGGTCCGGACCGACGCTGACTTCTCGCATGGAATCCAACAAGTCATCCTGATCTATGTACAGTGTATCCTCGAATATCGGATGTGCAGGCATTCTGTTATCGGGCACAACTCTCGAGGGAACCTGCGCATCAAAAATGTTTATTGCAATTGCAACCAACACCGAAATCAAGACTTACAACTTCGTAGCTGTGTTCGCTGATAGTTGAATAATAGTGCAAGCTAGGGTCCGATAAAGCGATATAATTCGACTGTAACGGGCGCTGCTGTTGTTCCATTCGCTCACGAAGCGCATCCAACGATTCCCTGACCGTAATATATCGATAGCTAGGTTCCTTCTTCTCTACGACAGCCTGCGCATCGGATTCATCTCCGAACTCCCTGGAAAATTGTTTTTCGGGCACCGGCGGCAGGGGTACCCTGCGAGCCGGCGTACTGTACAAGCCGGTGGACCCTTTGCGAATCATTGCGTACTCGTCGCCGTCGCTGTAGCGCCTGAGAATCGCTGGCTTGTGCGATGGTCCGGGTCTAGCATAGCGGAAATAGGCATCGTCATCGACCCCTGGATCAGCCCTTAATTTAGCCGAGGTCGAGGGACCGTCGCATAGTCCATCGGCTTCAATCGAAAGGCTGTCCTCGTGTTCCACTCGGCTGTAATGCTCTTCACTTTTTATGCTGCTGTACGGATCTTCGCTACCGATTTTACTATACAGCGGATCTCCGATCATAGCCTCTTTAACAAGCGGTAGGCCAGCAGGATGCTGTCCCGGTTGTTTAGGAGTGAACACTGGATACTCGTAGGCGTGATGCTGTCTGTGGTGATGAAGTTGTTTCATCATCAATCGCTGTTGCATCGGTGGATGATGAGCAGCGTTAGCGCTTTCGTTCACCCTCGAATAGAACGGATCGAAATCGCTGTCGTCGGCTGGGTTGTTTACATTGTCGTACGTATCACCGTTAGTACCTTCAAAAACAAATTAACTGTTGTGCCAAGGCGGATTTCGTGCAAGTATCTGAAGTCATTAAAAGAACTTGCAGAAACTTGCAGTATCCAGTCGGATTTGTTGAAGTCATTACATTACATTTCATTACAACTTCGAGAACCTTGCAGAATCCAGATGGATTTCATGCGAGTAACAGAAGTTATTGAAAAATTACTTCCTGAACCTTGTAGCATCCAGTCGAATTTCATGCAAGTAAAAAAGTCATTGAAAGAACTCTCAGCAACTTGTAGAGCCTAGTTTGACTTCTTGCAAGAAAATGAAGTCATTGATACAACAAAATCGACGGCCTGGGCGATTTACCGGGTGGATTTATGGAAGACCAGATTTTCGAATAGACGTGATGATCGTCACAGATTTTCGCGTACAAGTGAGCTTGGCAATGACTAGTGACATCGGCCGACGTTGACGGCGCGGTTTGTTTCACAAGACTAGTTCCGACCGAATTCGACTTGTTGACTTGCTCGGCTTGCGGATTTTTATCAACTGACGCATACAGTTCCGAAGTGCTACTCTCACGCGTCAGCGATTCGCTGTAAGGGGCTCCGCCGTTTGTGGACGGCGGCGCTGGTAGGGCTCTGTGAGGTACCGTGGCTGTCACTGGACCATTCTGCAAATGGGTCCGAGGCTGTTTTGCGTTTTTAACGAAGTTACGATTTCCGCCGCCGACTGGATCGGCAGGAAATCGAACGTGATTTGTATAATGCATTTCGTACACCTAAAAGTTGATTTTCCAAGATTCATTAACTGGCTGATGCGTTAACAAGCAAATTCATTTATACATCAGGTTGCGGCCTGGTTCTCATGTTATGGAACCTGCCGGCCACTGGACGCCGATGCGCCATTGGTTTTCTACCACAGCCATTGTTAGTGCCATTAGATCTAAAAATTTGACTTTACAAGTTGATTTACCAGCAGATTTCTTGCGCGACTTACGGCGAAACGGGTTCGGACGATTTCTTACAGCAGACGCATTGTAGAACGATGAATATTAATAAAATTACTAATCCGATTCCGCTAACGATTCCGGTTAATATTAACGAAAATTCGCTCGGATTTGCGATATCGTCGAGCATGGAAATCGTTTCATAAACAATCAGCCATTTTTAAAGTCACGCGCGCGACAGCCACAATGACTAACGGAAGACAGCGCACTTTTTATTATTTGTACTCATTACAGGGGTTGGCCCGCGTGAAGTAACAGCGATTCACATTTCGCTGTAGGAAAGTTTTTGTTCGCTGTAACTTTCACTTGGCTGACTTTACAAGTGGATGCGCAAGCAACAAACACAATCGTTTCGACTAAACATAATTCGCTTTGATATAAACAAATCGATACCGCTTTTCTGCTGCAAACGATATAAAAATATGGAAGAAAGTTCGAAAGAAACAAGCAAATCATCGAACTGTATAATCGAAAGCGATAGTGAAATCGATGAAATATTGTTTGATATTTTGATTTTTTTGCGTCAGCAATATTTTGTATTTTTGTTTCGTACTGTTTTATTTTGTTTTGTTTTGTAAGATAATCGACTTTTTATTCTGATTTCTGCTAGCAAATTGATTAACGATTGATTTCTCGATTTAGATTTCGTCAATTTGTTTGCAGAGATCGTTAATGTTCGTTGATGTTACTTGCAATTGGATTTAGTTGATTCTGTTTGCAATAAATTCTGCAGTTGATTTTGATTACCTGATTTCTGAAGTTGATTTTGTTTGCAACTGAAGTTGATTTGCTTGCTACTGAAGTTGAATTCGCTGAATGTTGATTTAGCTCGCAATTGAAGTTGAGTTTGTTGCAATGAAATTGATTTTGCTGGATTTGCTTGCAATTATAGATACATAGTTGATTTCACCAGTTGATTTTGGTATTGGTTTCTTTTGCCGATGTTACTTGCAACTTGTTGATGTTGCAAGTTTGCTAAATTGCAATTTTAATGAGAAAAAGTTTGTCCTCTATAGTTTGAAGTGCCGATATGTGGGCGGTGGGGCGGAGCAAAATCGACGAGTAATTCGTCGTAGGCCTACATGTTTTCATCTTGAACCAGTGTCCCCAATCCGATGGCTGGATGATGCATCAATGTTCGTCACAGCCGAAAGCGAACTTTGGTTAATTTGCGAGCGTTAAAATTGATCGACTGTGCTTGCTAACGAGCAAATTCTCGAAACTTATCGGTCTAGCTCGATTTGGAGAGTGAGTCATGGTAGCCGATGGTCATTACCAGGGCGTCGACCAATTCATCGACGATACCAAAGAAGATTTAAAAAGTCCGACGACTTCGACGTTTTTCACCAAAGTTGGATTCTACAGGCAGCAAATTAATTTATCTTCCGAGG
Source organism: Prionchulus punctatus (assembly GCA_034698125.1). Classification (NCBI taxonomy): domain Eukaryota; kingdom Metazoa; phylum Nematoda; class Enoplea; order Mononchida; family Mononchidae; genus Prionchulus; species Prionchulus punctatus. The sequence goes on along the minus strand of JAQGBA010000486.1, from coordinate 13,786 downwards.
TAAGTTTGTGCGCGATTCGAAGCTAAAAAAGCAAAGTTTCGTCGCTAGCCATGCGTTTATCGAGCTCATTTTCGGTCTAGAATCTCGATTTCGATCTCGACGGATTGCATAAATTGAAAAAAAGCGTTAAACTCTTGTACGAAGCCGGCCAAGAATGGCATCGTTGCGAACAGGATCTCGTCGTGGCTCTGGATCAGATAGCCGGATTAAACGCGTCGAATTCGTTTTTGCAAGAGGTCGAGCCCGACATTAGTAAGTACCATCGCTCGAAATTGCTCGATTTTGCTCGTTAACGGGTAAAAATTCGAAACTTGACGAGTTTAGTGGGTCGACGGCGCAAATCGTTTTCGATTCAATTTTTTACTCGTTTTCAGGCGCAGCGTGGCTGAAATTTTGCGTTATTTTCAAAGATTTATCCATTTTAACTCGAAGTTTAGTACAAAGCGTGAAAAACAATTTAGTTTTTCCGGTCGAAAATCTACTAAAATCGCCCGACATTAAAGACAAATATGTAATAATTAAAAACAAAAAATTAGCTCGGTAATTCATTGGCTATCTCATGTTTTTGTTTTAGGAAGTGAAAAAAGGCGTAGAAAAAGCGTTCAAAGAATACGACGCGAAATTGTACTGGAAAAACAAATTTCGCGTCGGCTAATGATTCATTCGGTGTATATTTTTGTTTTTTATAGAGTTAAATGCGAGAAACAACATAAAAATTCTCAATTAATGAGTCACATATCGATGAGCAACGTCGATTTAGCCGAGAATTTAGCATCGGAAAGGACTGTCTTACAATACGAACTGTGCAAAGTAAAACGACTATAGTTGCCGATAGTTGAGGAACTATAGTTGCCTTATCTGAAGAACTGTAGTTGCTAATTTAAGGAAATATAGTAGCTAATTTGAGGAACTATAGTTGCTAATTTGAGGGACTGTAATTGTTAATTTTAGTTGCTAATTTGAGGAAGTATAGTAGCCTATACTTGTGAACTGTAGTTGACCAATCTATGGAACTATAGTTGCCAACAATGTTTTTTAGTTTTACTTGCAAGCTGGCAAAGTCCGCGGAAAAAAAGGCACGGAACTCTTGCAGCATTTGATCGACTTCTATCACACGCAAGAAAGGTACCAGAAAAAACAAAATTTCTCACTGGCTAACTCTTTAACTCGATCTCTTTTTGTTTGCAGTTTTTATCGAGAAGGCTTGAAAACTGTCGAAGAATTTCGAACGTTCGTCGCTCAGCTAATCGAAAAACTGAACGACGTAAAACGCAAGCAAGAAGACGAGCGAAAAAAATTGCGTGATTTGGCTGAAATTTTAGAAAAATCGCCCTATTTGCGGGATTATGATCGGGTAAAACAAAAAAACACTGGTCGAAAAAGCAAAGTTTTGAGTTTCGAGTCAAAGTTTTTAATTATCGCATTTTGAGCACTTTTAGAAGCAGAAAAGTCTATTTTCGTGCAATTTTCTACAACATACCTAGCATTTTTCGTTAACTAGCTATTTTTTGCACCTTTCTTCCATTGTCTCGTTTTTTTAGTCGGATAAAATTTCGGAGACCATGCCGCCCACTGAAGTGCCTCCGGCGATCGTCTATTCGACAGAGCCGGCGGCGAGTTCCAATTCTTTTTTGAACGGATACCTTTGGAAGAAGAGTACAAATAAAATGCATAAATCTTGGCTACGACGAAAGTGCCAGGTTCGCAACGGCGTTTTCACAATGTGGCATTCGGACGTAAGCGTTTTTTGCTCGTTTTGGAGCGAAGCAAACAAATTTAGTGTATGGTTTTGCAGGAAAACTCGCCGCCTGTTCATATTAACTTATTGACGTGTCAAATTAAAGTAAAGCAACTATAATTCGTCACGAACTATATTTGGCGTTGAACTATCGTCGATTTGTTTTTCAGTCGGACAAAAGCGAGAAGAAGTGTTTCGACGTTGTCAGCTGTAGGTTTCATTTTTTTAGCTCGTTTCTTTATTTTAAAAACATTTTGAGCATGATATTGCTCGTTTAGATGAACGGATTTATCACTTTCAAGCCGACGACGAGCAACAAGCCGCCAAGTGCCAGTTTTTATTGAATTTTCGTTACGTTTCGAAAAAATGCACGATTTCGATGTTTTTTTTGGTCAGTTGGCTGTTCGCGTTAGCTCGAAATCGGGACACTTTGCATAACGAAGCGTTTCGCGACGAACGACAATCGACCGATCATAAAATCACTTCGGCCATCGACCGAATTAAAACGATGCCCGGAAACGAAAAATGCTGCGATTGCGATTCTGATAAAGGTTTTTGACGCGATAGTGTCGTTCGCAAACAAAAAAACTTCACTGGTTAATGCTGTTTCTAGACGTGGAATGGGTTTGCGTGAATATCGGATCAGTTCATTGTATCGATTGCAGCGGAATTCATCGCGAGCTCGGCGTTCACGTGTCGAGGATACAGTCCCTGAATTTGGATCACGCCGACATTGCAACTTTGCTTGTAACCGCTAACTATAGTTGAACTATAGTTCCATGCGAACGATAGTTGAGGATGAACTATAGTTACCCGATTTGTAGATTCCATTGGCCACTGGCAACAAAGTTGTGAACGAAGTTTACGAGTCGAATATGGACACGTTCCCTCACAAGACGTTTACGATCAAAAGGCGAGTTGGATCATTTTTTAGCATGTTAACTAGCTGGCCACGACGGTTTTTTTGTTTTTTCTCTAGCAACTTACGTAAAAGTTTCATCGTTTCGAAATACGTCGATAAGAAATTCGTCGCCGCCGTCGAGCCTCAGCAAGTTCAAAAGATGTTCGCCGACAGCGTCCTAGACGGATGTTCGAAAAAATTGCTCGTTTGCTACGCGTGCGGTGTCGATTTGAATACGATTTTGGACGAGGTAACGTCGAAATTCGTTTCATTATTTGTCTGACAGTGTCTCGTTTAGGACGTTTTCGAAAACGCACTCTTTACGGCGGTGAGGAACGACGAAAGCGGTTCACATTTACCCTATATCCATTTCCTAATCCAAAATGGGTGGGCGTCTATAGTTGATTCGAAACTACAGTTCCTCACGCAATTTTAGTTCATTTGCAACTGTAGATGATCTACAACTATATAGTTCATGAAAATTGGAGCCATAGTTTACTGGTCTAACGATGTTTTTTGTTCAGAATCGACGTCAATCGAGTCAATTTAAGCGGCGACACGGCAATGCACGTTGCCGTACGATTGAACAAGCCTGATTGTCTAAAATTAATTTTGCTCAGTAGAAATTTACGATTGACGTTGGCCAACGGCAGCGAAGAAACCGCCAAACATTTGGCTCGTCGATTGAACGCCGCCGTGTGCGAACAACTGGTAAATAACGTTTTTAGCCCGAAAGTCGACTGGCTAGCGCACGAAATTAATTTTCCTAGATTGCCAACGTAGAACAAAACGACAAATCGGAACTCGGCAACGTGGAACTGCCGAGATCATTGTTGCCGCTGGTTAGCGACGGAATTTTTGTTTCTGAAGTTCATTTTCCATTTTCGTCAAATTTCACTTTCAGGATGTGGATTTAAAAAGCGAAGATGGCTCGGCATCGGCTGGATCTAGCCCGCGCGCCGTTCCTCCGCCGCCGCCTCCGTCTTCTCGAAAACCGCACGGTAAAGTGTTTGGACAGTGCGCGTTTTTTGTTTGAAAATCGTCACATTTTCGTTACTTAACTACAGTTCCTGCGATTCACGATTTGTCGTCGACGAGTCATCGACGATCGGCGTCCGATTCGAAAGCCGCCGCCGTTCCCGATTCGGACGTCAAGCCGGCGCAATCTCCGATCAAAAAGCATTTAGCCGGCGCGAAATTAGTTTTACCGCCGGAATTTTTTTTGTCCAACTCCAACGGGCCCGAGAAACCGATGAAAATTTTAAAAGCAAATTTCGTGTCGAAGCCGATGAATAGTTCGGCGTCGAGCGGCGGCGACATGAGCTCGTCCGAGAATCTTTCCCCGTCCTCGCTTCCGCCGAAGCCGGCACCAAGACAGGTATTATAGTTCAATTTTGACTCTAGTCCTCGTTCGACTATAGTTCAGAAACTCAATGGAACTATAGTCGTCTTTGTGTGCAACTATCGTTGGCTTCGTTTGAAACTATGGTCGTCTTCATTTGTAACTATAGTTCGTTGCAACTAGATCATCCTGTGCAACTATTTTCAACACTAAACTATAGTTAATGTGCAACTAGCTCACTAGCCTCTATATAGTTTAAATGCAACTATTATGATTCATGTTTCAAGAAAAAACAACCGTCGCAGCCGAATTTGAAGCGATGCCGAGCGCTGTACGATTGCAAGGCGGACAACGAGGATGAACTGTGTTTCAAGAAAGGAGACATAATTTTCGTCACTAAGGACTGTTTACGAGAAGAAGACGATAATTGGCTGGTAAACGAGCTAAAAATGACACTTTTTCATCCTGATTTTATCGATTTCGGACGTTTTCAGGAAGGTTTCGTGGACGGAAACGAAAAACGAGTGGGCTTGTTTCCTGTCACTTTTGTTACATTCGAAAAATGATGAGAATTCGCGTTAAATTTTCACTTATCTTGCGAAAAAAATGATTCAAGAAATTCGCTTCGAAATTGCACTTTTATTTTCGTTACTGTTTTTTACCTGCATTTCGTTGGGTTCGTGCATAATTTTAGCTTTAGCAAGTAAGGTTTTGGGTACTATTTTGAATTTTACGGAATTTAATTGAAAATTTATAAACTATAAATTATTTTATATATTTTCTGATTATCTTTTTACTTATTATTGATTGATTGGAAATTTTTTTATATTTTGAGAGATTAATGGCAGTTGAAAATGAAATTGTACAAATAAATTGATTTTTATTCAAAATTACTGTGCGGCTTGCGATCTATAGTTCACTATAAACTATAGTTCCTAAGCAACTATAATTCATATACAACTATAGTTCGCATCCAACTATAGTTGCACGCAACTATAGATCATTTATAAATCGATTTTAATCTAATCTAAACAATTTACAAAACGAGAGACGGTTACAAAATCGAAATCGGTCGAGTAAGTTAGCAAATAAACAAGTAATCAGTCATCCATGGCCACGTCCCGGAACAAATACGACATCGACTCCTGATGGAAACTTCTCCTGATCGCTTCGGAAAGCATAATCGAAGCGTCGACGGTTTTGATTTTGTGACACTGCATCTTTTGGACGTCGTGCGGAACCGTATTCGTGACGACAACCTGCAAAGCCAGCGCACGAAATTTGTTTTCTGATCAACTATCGACTTGCTAGCTAGCTGATTTACTTCGTCGATGTGCGAATTTTCCAACAGCGACGGCGCGTCGGCGCTCAGCAGACCGTGCGTGGCGATGACGTAAATTTTGTAAGCCCCGCGTTCGTGCAGCACTTGCGCCGCCGAAACGAACGATTCAACTTCGTCGATCATATCGTCCTTGAAAAAACAAAATTCGTGCCTGGCGAGCGAACGAAAACGACCAAAAACGAAATCACAGTCAAAAAATTTTAGCTAGCGAAGGAAAACGCCCGATTTCACGATTTCATTTGGTTTTAAAAGTGTCAGAAAACGAAACTTACGACCATAATTGCGATATGGCCGCCGACGTCGCCGACGATGGTCAACGGCGGTTTTTCCTTGGCGGCCAACGACGGGACAGAGTCGAACACCGATGGGCCCGTCTCTATTCGACGGACGATGCCTACGGGCGGGCTGCTGCGACCGTCCACTTGATCCGAGTCGTTGTCTTTTTGCTCTCCGTGAATGACGGCGATTCCTGCAAGAAAAGTTACAAATCAGCGCCGATTATTTGTTTTTTCTGAGTGAAATCGAAATGTGTTCCGATAGCATGCAGACGAGACGAAATTTGTGCTGATTTGCGAGCAGTATCGGTGTCCGATGAGCATGCTGTTCATGTACTTGCCGCTCCTTACGCCGAAGCACACGCAAAATCAATGAATTAGAAAATGGTATCGAAAAAGTCGAAAAGCCGACGGATTTAGTGCGCCGAAAGCGAGAAAACTTGCAAGATTTCTATGTTAGTGAAGTCGACAAATCGAACTCACCGATGCGAAGTCGTTCAGCATAACTTGTAGCCTTGTTCATGACGCCTGGATTCTTAGCAACGATTACAGCGTTTTTGTAGTCGGCGATCTAGAATTAGCAAGCAAAATTGCGAAATAAGAAATCAGACTTTGCAAGTCGACGGAAGTCAGAACTTTTTCTTTGATGTACTGCAGCAAAAACGGTGAAGCACGCAAATTGTCGACTGGACACCCGTAAAATCCTTGAATTTCCTTGCGATACAAATCCATGGTTATGATTTTATTAGCGCCTGCAAATGTTACAGCGATTTAGGAAATCAAATTCTCGACTTAGCTTGATCGATTTACCAGCTTTGCAAATCATGTCAGCCAACAGCTTGGCTGCAATCGCGCTGCGTTTGCGAAGTTTGCATTGTTTGCTGTACGGCATGTAGGGCATTACGACTGTGATGCTTTTCGACGAAGATGTTTTGCAAGCGTACATCAAAATCAGTAATTCCATGATGTTATTGTTGACATCTCTAAAATGCAGACAGTGAAATCGTTGCAAGTAAATTAAAAATGCAAACAGCGGAGTGCTCTTGAAATCGTTAAATGTAAAATCTAAAATATAGACAGCGAATTGTTGCAAGTAAATCAAAATGTAAACATGAAAGTTCTCGAGAATCGTTGCAAGTTAATCAAAATTTAGGCAGTGAAGTTCTGTAAAATGTAGACAGTGAAATCAATACAAGTAAATCAACAATATTTTCCGTATACAGCCCTTGTCCTGATTTATCTTTCACAAAAATGCAACTGATTGTGATAAATCAAATTATTGCCAGTTTGGGCTTGCAAAAAATAAACATTTCCACTGGACATTTTACTTTTCTTGCAAAAAATTTACTTTGTGCCAGTTTGAATTATAAATACGTGTTTGTTGCGAACTGACTGTTTGACATCTACTGTAGTTTCTACAAGATAAAACAATATTTGTCGTAATTAATTAATTGAATTAACTTTAATTATATACCTCGATTAGGTTTATTGTAGACTCCGCATTCTCCCAAACGAATTCCGAGTCTTCTGAAATGAAACTAAATTTTGACTGGATTTTGCATTTTGCAGACAAACTTCTTGCATACGCGGCGATTAATTCGGCCAATTCACGGTGCGAATTGCCGGCCAAAACGATCATGCCAGGCTTTTCGATTTCGGTCATTTTAATTTGCAAAACAAATTTCTTACAGGAAAATAGAATATCGAAACGAAACTTTTGTTTTTTTTCTTAATACCGGGTCGAAATCTAATGCAATTCGAATCGTATACGTATTCGATTTCGAACAAAAATGACAGCCATACAACTTAGTTTGCGATAAAATATCGGAAAGATCAAATTGACAGCACGTTTTTAGTTTTCTAAGGATTGTTCCACGTCAAAAGAAAAAATTTAAATAGAAAATCCAATTGATGTCGGTTGATTTTGCAACGGCTTTGCAAGTAAATCATGCGCTGCAATTTCGCTGAAAATCTTCAAAAAGCGCTTGCAAGTTGAAATCCGCTGCAATCGCTGCAAGTACTTTGCAAGAAGAACTGTGGAAATCACTGACAGCTCTATTTGTTTTACGATTTAAATACGAATACAGCTAGCGATTCCCAGCGCAGCGCGTGGGCTGATTTTGTAAAACCGTTCTTTGCGCGATTCGGGATTTTAAAACAAATATCGCGTTTCGCGATGGCCGGCGTCGATTTCAGCCTGTTGAGCCGAATCGCCAAAGACGAACTACTTCGTCATTTCATCGGAGCCGGCCCGGGCAATAAATCGCTTGTGATCGAAGACACGTTAATGAAGCCGCTGGAACGGATTGTGGGCAATTCGGTACTTCGTCAAAACGAAGTGCTGAAAGTGTATCGCTTCGAAAACGGCAAACACATACCGCTGGGCGACGATTGCGCTTTCAGATTTTACTTAGTGAAACCAACTATGGAGAACGCCAAACACATCGCCGACGCTGTGACCAGCGATAGATCGGGCGCTGTCAAGTACTCGGTGCTATTCTGGCCGAGGAAGTTGCACGAGTGTTTGATGGTATTCGAAAATCAGGGCGTCTACGGGGAAATCACCGTCGAAGAATTCAACCCGTCGCTGATTCCGCTAGCTAACGACTTGCTCAGCTTGGAGCTGTCCGATTTCTTCACGTCGACTTACGTCGACTGCACTTACAAGTGGTATCACACGGTGGCTAGATCGCTGTGGCACTTGCAGTCGCTGTACGGACCATTCCAACGAGTGTACGGAATCGGCAAATCGACCGAGAATATATGGAAATTAACGGAAACGCTTTGCTTCGAGTATCGAGAGCCGAGGCCCACGCCCGAACAGCCGTTCAGCCATTTGTTTCTAGTGGATCGCGACATCGATTTCGTTACGATTTTCCTCTCTTGCTTAACCTACGAATCGCTGTTGGACGACGTTTTTTCGATTCAGTGCGGCATCGTCGAATTCGGCACCGATGTGACGAAATTGGACAAGTCGGCGAAGATTTTGCTTTCGGACAGCGATTCACTGTACTCGGCGATTCGTTGCAAGCACTTCTCGCACGTTTTCGAATTCTTGAAATCGCGCGCCAAAGAGCTGCAAACCAGCTTCGACAAGCGTCACGCGTTGAAGAAAGTCGAGGAAATCCGCAAGTTCGTCGACGAGCTGAAACCGCTGAAGGACGAACAGCGAAATCTAACGCTGCACATCGGCGCATCGGAAGTGCTGATGCAACGGAAAAGCAAGGAGAATTTTCAAGAACAACTCAGCTTCGAGCACAGCATGGTAGCCGGCCGCGACTATAAGGAAATCGTCAACTTCATCGAAGATGCGATGTGTCAGCAAGCGCCGAAATTTCACGCGCTGTCGTTGCTGTGCCTGCTGAGCTTGTCTCAGAATGGCCTGCCGTCGAAGGACTTCCAATCCCTGACCAAACAATTCGTGCAAGCCTACGGCCATAAGTATTTGTACTTGTTGCATCAACTGAAGAAGCTGTCGATTTTCACTGAGAGAGATCGGCCGGCAACGGCGCTGGACAAAGTCAAAATGGCGCCGTTTCAAATACTGTGCAAAAAGCTGAACCTACTGCCCGATCACGATGTCGACTTGCGAATTCCGTCCGATATGTCCTACTTGTTCAATGGCGCTTTCACGCCGGTGATTTGTCAAATCGTCGGCCAAATTCTGCAAGTCGGCTACAATCGAGACGAATTGTCGAAAACGCTGAACGCGCCCACATTCTCAAAGGATTCATTTTCGATGGCGCCTAATGATCCGTCGCTGACTGGCAGACCACTGGACAAGCGATTAAATCGAACTGTTATGATTTACTTTTTGGGCGGTGTGACATACGCGGAAATCGCTGCACTTCGACTTCTTTCATCGCTGCGAGGAATCAAGATCGTCGTTGCATCGACTCACATAATAAACAAAGAAAAGCTATTGCAAAGTATTCTGGACGCTGACTAAAAGTATTTTAGCCGCTGACTAATTTGTTTTATATCTATTTAATCATTCCCGCATATTGCAATGATGTTGTTCTGTCAAAAGTTGTGATATATTGATATGCAGAAATCTAGTCCATTGTTGACTTGTCTACATTTCATTAAGAAGTCGTTGCAATGGTTTCAAAATATTTTACTTGCATTGCAAACTTCTTGGAAAACATATTGTGCAAAAATCTATAATACTGGAAGAATCATAATTTTCACATACAACCATAGTAAATCAAAACTTGAATCATGTGTATGACACATATTTACAGCTGACCAAGTGAATGCGCTTGGTGCTCATTTAAAATTATGCTACAAAATGTAATATAGCAGCACCGAAATCTTGTTTCAATCATCGAGTATCTTTTCGATAACTTCGGCTGCGAATTTGACTTCGGCAGCCGATTTCGATGCCGATGTTGCGGTGGCTGTTTTTCGCTTCAAGGATTCTCTGCGTCGTTCGGTTAGTCGATGTTCCCTTATGGCAGATCGAATTGACGATACGAAATCAACAGCATAAAATACTACAGCCACGTACGAAAATGCCTCAAAATTAATTTCGACATGATAAAATCAACAGGCACGACGACTAAGTATATCAACAGTTACGAAGTCTAAGTAAATCAATAGCCACGAAGTCTGAGTGAATCAACAGCCATGAAGTTGAGCAATCAAAAGCTACTAAGTCTCAGTAAATCAACAGCCACGAAATCTAGGTAAGTCAACAGCCACGAATCTAAATAAGTCAACTACGAAGTCTCAGTAAATCAACAGCTACGAAGTCTTAAGTGAATCAACAGCCACGCCACGAAGTCGTAAGTAAATCAAAATGCTTACGCAAGATGCAACCCAGCTATGAACGGACGGATAAACTTTCGGCTGAGGATATAAAATCTTTTTGATTGATTCCTAGGAATAAAACAAATCAACAGTTGCAGCGATTTGCGGCAATCAATTGTGCTAAAATCGGAAGTACCGGAGACTGGATTTGAGCATATTTTAAAAATTTTGATATATTTTCTGGATCTTTTAAGAAATTTCCTGATATGTACATTTCCATTACAGCGCTTATCAGCATTATGATCGTTGCGAAAAAACAAATCAATGCGATCTGAAAAAGATTGAATTACAATGAATCAAAAATCTGCACGATTTTTCACTTTTTTGTACCAATTTTTGGTCTGTGTTTTTTCCGATTAAATGAATAATGAGCAATATCGCGGAAATCAAGAAAAACGTGATCGCTGAAATCAAAACGAAATATTGGCATTCCAGTCCGTCGTACAAGTGCCACGAGTAAGTCGGAAAAACGGATCCCGACAAACATTTTTCCTGACTTCTGTATCCGTAACAAACACCGGCTCCAACTGCAGCCGTCCCAGCGGAAATCATGCAGCACAGCTGAAACAATTTCCAAGCAACTATCTAGCTGTGTTTCGCTCCATAACAAGCAAGAAGCAAACACTTGCCATTTGCCATATTCGAATATTCGTCTGAACGAAAGGCTCCATGAATAATTAACGACTGAGGAGGAAGGAAGTACTCGGAAATCTGAAGTAGTCGACAGGCGAATACAGCGAAAATTTTTCACATTGTTTGGGAGGAGAATGGCTAACGTTCATTCATACATTTCTTCGCTGGCTAACCCGCTGTTTTGCTCGTTGATGATAGAAAATTGAACAGCAAGCTCGCTAGCTAGCTAGGAGAAGAGCTTTTACTTTTCGCTTAATGGGCTAGCAGATGCTTCGTTAAAAGGTTTAACACGAAGGTTGCGTGCATCTATCGATTTCCCCGACCGAACTATGCAGCATCGGAGAAACAAGCCTGTTGCTTATGAACGAGCTTTCCATTCGTCTTGAAACAAAATTTTCGTCGCCGACGACTGTTGAGCAGAAATCCTTTTCTGTATCGATAGACAGCCTTCGGAAATTCAATATATAGGCCGTTGCCCTAACAAGGGCGCCGACAGCGAATTATCTATAGAACAACGTTTTGTTTCGAAAATGAAGGAGAAAATTGAAAAGCTAGCGAAGATACTTCGAAAGCTAGTCAACTTTTTAGCTTTTCGATGTTCTTTCAATGCAGTTTCCAACTGCATCAAATTTGAAATCAACTACACTGTACGTATTTGATTGAGAATTTAATTTGTTTTTGATTTCACGAAATCTTTTTTTTTTAATTTTTGGCCCCCACTGGTTTTTGCCAGTGGGGATTTTGCCTAAGCTGGCCAGCAGGCAAATAGAGAAGCTGCCCAGGACATCTGGTACGACTTCGGACTCTACATGAAAACTTTTGATTTATGCTACAATTCTAATATTTTATTGTTTTTTGTCGTAAAATCATTCAATGAACTTAAAATCAATAAAATTTTGTCATAAACGGATAATTTTGTAAAATTTCATGTCATGTGTTGATTTTGTTTGCATTTTACTGATTTGCTTGATTTTACGATTTCAGTAAAACGATGGCGTCAGCGAAATAAAAAATCGTTGCGAAGAAGAGAAAAACCTAAAGTTACAAAACAGCTTGTAAAGTTTTTTGTTAGTAAGCGAAATTTGCTTTCAGCAGTTGCGATCCAACTAGTAGTTGAACGTGCAACATAGATTGAGTCTTTTGGATACCATCTTATGATGTATCTGGTTGCGTAGAGGGTCTCTACAATTGCAGCACTTAACAGCAATCCCGCAAACACTTACCAGCTGTAAATAAAGAAAGTAAAGTGAAATCAAAAGGCAAGTTTCAAGTCTAGTCGTCAGATCCCTCAAGCCAAGTCAAGTCAAGTCAAGTCAAGTCACGCCAAGTCACGTTAAGTCACGATATTTCAGTCAAATCTTGATCTAGTCAAGAGTCAAGAGTAAAGTCAAATGTCAAGTCAAGTCGTTACAAATTAAATCTGGAATTGGCTGCTCGAAACACCTTCTTGGCAGATGTGACCGACATGTCTTGAGTTTACCTGATTTGGCTTGACTTGAACAGGTTGGTCGTTCATACTCTGCTGTTTCGACTTACCAAAAATTTGCCGCTTAATTTTGCTGCGCCATCCAGTGTGATAAGTCCAAGCGACACGAGGAAAAATACGATGCAAACGACCATCACGAAGTACTGACCACCGAACAAACTTCGAATATCGGACAAATGCCACGTGCTGATGTCAATGCCCTTGCTTTGGCAACATATTCACCTGCTGAATGTAAACAACCTCCCACTCCCACCGTAAGAGTTGCAAACGCGACGAAGAGACAGATCTATCGAAGAAGTAAAATCAAAATTAAATTGCTGAACGAACGAACTATCAGCAAAAACCAAAGAATTTGAACGTACCACTTGGCAGATGCGTAAAACTATGCAAATTTTATTTATCATAATTTTGACAGCCTCTTCGGAAAGTCTGGAAAACTGTGAAAAATGTCGGTGACGAGCAAGCGCTTGAACAATACGATATTTTTTCGACGGCGACATACTTTGAAGTAATTTCAATATATATTGCAAGTTCTGAATCATATGCATAGCCGTACACTGTTATTAATGCTAAAGTAATTGTGACGAGTGCCGTCGTTTTCTCATTTAAGGTTAGGGTATATTTAGTGATAGTGTGCAAATGATGCACTTAGAATATTAATTTGTTTTATTGACCGGCTTGATCAACAACACCACAACAACCGCTTGTTGCTGAATTCAATAGACTTCCAGGCCAGTTACACTGCCCTACTGTAAACCCAAATTCTGTGATTTTACCTCAAGGAAATTCGCCAACTTGATGTTAGAGCCATCGTAAACGTTCACTTCGTGTGAATCGCTGTCCCTGAATGATAGGAAAAATGCCTAGATTCATGTCAACTATAATCTGTAGGCAACTCTAGGTTAACTCTCCTCGCTCGACAATTATAGTTGCTGGATAACAGGAGGTTGCTCAACAATATGCTTTTAAGTTGTAGTCGCTTGAAAATCTGTATTTAATGCAAAAAATTGCGGGAAATTTGTTTTTAATGCTTCATATTTTTTCATGCATAGTGTGAAGTTTTTCTTATTTGCGTTTTTTCCAAACAATGCAGGGTGGCTAAAAAGTTCTGATAACACTTTTTAAATTCGCGCAATATTTTTAAAAATTAATATTTTGGCATATTATATATATATGTTTAGAAATCTGTGCAACATCAATCGCGCTTGCGTTTCTCTTTGATGAAAATTCTACAACGACAGCAACAACAATAAAACA
>JAQGBA010000485.1:0-33236 GCA_034698125.1 Prionchulus punctatus | reverse complement strand
TTTTATTGATTTCTGTTGATCAGGACGCAAATGGCGCAACTTTGAACTCAGTCTGGATTTTTAGTTGTAACCCGTTAGAACCAAGATGTACATTTTCGTTTGGTTGCAGTAAGGGGCCATGCACAAATGACATCATGCAAGGGAGGGGGGATGTTTTGAATGACCATGACGGTGGGGGGATTGAGAAAAGTGACATCATTTAGTTAAAGTGTTGGGTAAAGTGTTTCATGTGTAAACTATGGAGTCAAAATTCAAACTTTCAAACTGTATTTCGCCCTGAATGCTGAGATAAGGTATGTTGTCTGCTTCAAAGCACACACAAAGCAAAACGTTCTTATTTCGATTTGATTTTAACCAAATTAAGAATTGGATCATATAAAAAAAGTTCACTTGCTCGTTTCACATCGTGAATCATTCGACTGGAAACTCTAATGGAAAAGCCGAGTTACAAAGAGTTTCTAAAAGTTTTTAAACTGGCGTATCCTAACGTCATGAAAGAAAAACAGTACAAATTAGCCTCAAGAATTGGAATAAAGTAAAAAAGATCAATCAGAATACATGAAGTCGATGGGATAAATTTTAAACCTACAGTCTACTTATTTGTTAATGTTAAGCGTACATCACAAAACTTTTTAGAAAGTTGAAAGATATGGCTAAAATGCAAAAAGTTCATTAAAAACTTGTTTGCGTCAATAGCATCAAAACCAGGATCTTTTATCGAAAGCAAATGCCGAAAACTCTTCCTTATCTGGCGATGCTGGTGATCGATGAGAGACGATCGAAGCTCGATGAGCTCTATCGTTCTGCAAAGAGGGCGTATCTGTAGCTCCAATATTGAGTTTTTGACAGCTTTTGCAAAAGGCTCAATGCTTATAACCTGTGTGCAGAACAAAAACTTCAAACCCTTCTATCTCAAAAACATGAAAAAGACAGATACGCCCCTTTTGCTGCAGATCGACGATGTGATAAAAAAAATAAAAAAATGTATCAAACAATAAAAAAACAGTACCAAAAAGCAAAATTAAAAGGTTCGTAATGCGCATTTTCGACAGTTTAGAGCCAAAAACACTGAGCAAATCTTCCAAATTTCAAAAATAACAAATTCATGATACATGTTTTTAAAAGTGTCTAGTTACGTGCTTGTTTTGATGTAAAAATTTTATGCCAATATTTATTGGTAGATGTAAACGATGCTGTGAGACTTTTTATTATTCGATCGTGTAATATTTTTCATCATTTAACATTATTGATTTCAAAAACAAGTTAAGTTAATGTTGTTCAGCGTGCATGTGGTGCTGTATGTTGGTGTCATCAGACTTAAGATTTTCCATTCATTGCCAACTTTGTTGAAAATCATCAAAAATCTAAATGAGAAAATGAAATAAGACGTCCTTGATGTTTCAAGCAAATGAATCGGCAAATCTGCAAATTGGAAATCCTGCAAGTAGAAGTCTACAAGTGCAAGTCTGCAAGAAAAGACAGCGGTGGCACATCTACAAGTATAGAAAAATAAAAAATTTTCAAATAGGTATATTAGCGCTTTTTAAGAGGGAGCATGTATGCTGAAAATTTTTTATTTTTCTCGGGTCAATCAGAGGTCAACAAGTGAATTCGGCAAAAGTTACCGCAATTGCCTACAGTAACCCCTGGGTGTGTTATCTTTTGCACCACATCATTTCGCACAACTCGCGTTGCACCTCAAGTACTTCCCTCGTTAGCTTGGCCTCTCTACTCACAATCCTTTCCAACTCAGGTCTCGAAGTGGTTAGCCATCATTTTTGCCTTGTCGTGAAAATGCATGGCTGCATCTTTAGGTTCTTGCCATCTTATGGATGGCATCCAACTTTTGCAGGACCAAATTCTTGTTCACTACAATTAGAACAGAAAGGTAGTTCCAATGACTGCGAGTCATTGCTGGTCAGTTCCAAAGTTGCTTATTTGTTGCCATTATGCGGGATAAAGTTAATCTGAATGATCAAACTTTGACTATTAGCAAGCAAAAATGAATAGCAAGCTTATTTATAGTGATTTCTTATCAGTAACTTCTTATCAGATGCAAGTTTATTATCTGTTACAAACAAGCAGATCTTGCAAGAAGAATCATCATTTTTTGAATCGGTTGTATATTTTTGTGGAGTTGTCAGAATTTTATCCGCAAAAAATGTTATCTAGACGTAAAAACGAAGATGGAGACCTTTTATCTTTAGCAAGCCTAGACATTGGATTTTTTTATTGAAAGCCCTTCGACTTGTATGATTTTTAGTTTTATTTCATCATCTTTCTAGCCATATAAAATGCTACAAGCAAAAAATTTGTTTCCATCTATCTACTTCTTTATCAAGATTATCAAGATTACATTTATTTATCGCTGTGACTAAGCTGGTTTGACGCAGTTGTACATGAGTCTGTAGATCACCCAACTGCCACTGAGGTTCCTCAAAACCAGCAAAAACCTGAAACACAAGTATTCACGGTGAAATCTTGCCTCAGTTGCCTTCTTATGTTCTTACTTTCCGTTATCAACTACAGAGCTCCCTTTCTTCACTTGGAATTCACCATCGACGAAACCATTGTCTCCATCCTGCTGGACAGCATCCACCTTCATGGTCAGTACATACTCATTATTGGTATCTTTCGTGTTGCGGTCCGTGTAATAAGTTTCGATCGCTAAAATGATGTAAAATTGAGAAAGTGATTAAATCTTACTAGACACTATTGGAGGTACACGAAGTATTTTTCTTGTTTGGCTTAACATTCTGATTGGTTTGATATATTGCATGACCATATAATCTTTCTACATAAACAGTCGGCTTGAGAAGAAACGCTCACAGCAAATGACTGAACACTCTTACAATATTCAGTTGGTAAAATGATGAGAAAATGGAAATTGCTAAAATCTCATTATATACTGAAGTTACATAGAACATCCATGCAAATTCTTACTAAGCTTAAAATTCTGGTTCGATTAATATATTACATGAATGCCTTTCATGAAAAGATCAGCTTGAGAAGAAACTTTATGCAAATTACTGAAAACTCTTACAAACTCAGTCGATAAAATGACGAAAAACGACGAAATTGTCTTAAAGTATTTAGGTATTGACGTCATATGCAACCTTTTCCTTATTCTCACAAAGCTTAACATTTTGATTCGTTTGATGCATTATATGACTGTGTCGCACAAAAAAATCTAACTTTGCAACAGATTAACCAAAAACTGTTTCCAAACTCGATGGCTAAAAACACGTAAAATTATGAAATTGGCTTAAAATCTTATTACACATTGAAGTTACATGAAATATTTTCGCATATTCTTATTCAGCTTGACAGTCTGGTTCGTTTGATATGTGACATGACTGAATTATCTATCTTCAGAAAAAATACGGCTTGCAAAGAAACTTGCGCACAATCTGGCAAATCAGACACGACATTTTTCCTGTTAGTCACAATACGCAATTTACCTCTTTTATAGTTACATACACTTAAACTATGGAGGAAGTAATTAAAGGCCATTTAGCAAGCTAGTTATACTAACTATAAAATTACATGAGCTATATTACCTCCACGACCATTGAACGACTCATAATTGTTCGCCAATAGTTTCGCATCCGAATGGTAATGCTTCACAACCAGCTGGTGTGGATTTGATTTGGATAAGCTCAAAACTTCTTCGAGTTGGCTCTGAACATTCGACACGGTCACTGAAACATTCAACTCTGAAAACAACTACAACTGGTGGATATTTTGAAAATTAGCTTACAAGTTGCCATGTTAAACTGTTGACAAAGAACGGACTGTCGAACACGCAAATGCCAAAGCTAAAAATAAAGAATGATAAAAGTGCTATTGTTATCATAATTTATCTAAAATTTGAAACTAATAAACTTGCAGTCGTTAAAATATTGAAAGATTAAAAATAAGTTTTTATTAGAGAGTAAAAATTGTACAAATTCATTGAGAAAAACGCCCTGTAAAGCAAAACTTCGAGGAAATCAAAGGTATAAAACAATTTTTAATTGGTTGTGACAAAGGTCGTTCTGTCCACGGACTACTTTCTTAAAATTAACGATTTGACATTTTATGAAACATAAAACTTTTAGTATTTTCCCGTTGACTAATAATTTTGTAAACAAATTTTGAAACAAATTTCAGGAAATTACTATTAAGCTAGCCTTGACTTGTACTGGTTGACTTGCAACTAAATAATTGTCTGGATGACTTGCAATAGTTTTCTTGCAATTAAGCTTTACGACTTCGACTTGTTGACTTCAACTGCTTGCCAAACGTACAATAGACTTGTGACGATAGTCAATTCCCACTCATACTCATATTTATATTCTCAAACCAATTTCTCCTTTCTATAAACAATCTCTCTTTTTCAAAACACATTTCATCATTCATTTACATTCATTATCTTATTCATACTTTTTATACACACCTTTCCATACACCTTTTATAATCTTTCAATCTCTTTCCAATTCCTAAAACTATTGCGACAAATCCCACGCTCTCCTCGCACTTTCTGCTTATAACCCGAGCCTTAGCGCCGATTAGCCAGTGCACGATTGAATGCACTCGTTGGTCGTTCGTTCGTAATAGTTTTCGTTCGTTCGTGTTGGATTGGCTCGATCGTGTACAATAAAATATCGCATGCCAACGCTCGATCATACAGTACACCACCATCCGACACACAGTGACGGACACCACCGTCACAGACTAGTCAAGGTCAAGTTGCAATTCTTAATTTAAACTTATTGCTTTGTAATTTCAGACTTGTAGTTGTAGACTTGTACCGGTAGAATTGTAATTGCAGATTCTATATTTGTACTTGTACTTGCAGATTTGTAATGATAGACTTGCAATTGCAGACTTGCAATTGCAGACTTGCAATTGCAGGCGTGTACAATCATACTGGCAGACGTGCAGTTGCAGTCTTATGCTCGTAGACTGGCAGACTTGAATTGGTGGACTTGTAGCTGCAGGCTTAAAGGTAAAGTTGCAGTTGCACCGATTTTATTAAGGAAACAACATTTTGAATAAGTAATGCTAATTTTTACAATTGTACATGAATCTGTAAATCACCCAAGTTCCACTCAAGTTCCTCAAGATCATCAAGTATCTGAAGAAAACAACAAATATCTTGTCTTAATAGGGATTTTCAGTCAAATTCCGTTTACTTTCCATTATCTATAACGGAACCGGCCTTTTTGACTTGAAATTCGCCATCGATGAAACCATTGTAGCCATCCTGCTGGACAGCGTCCACTTTAATTGTCATAGCGTACTGATCACTGGTGTCCTTGTTATTCCGATAAGTGTGGTATGTCTCGATTGCTGAAGGCAAGGACATTATCGAGAGACAGGATCAACTATAGTCATTGGACAACTGTAGTCGCACGACAACTATTGTCGCTAGGCAAGTATAGTGACCGGACAATTATGGACCCTGGGCTAAACAGGACAGTTATAGTCAGTGGACAACTGTAGTAACTAGACAACTATAGTCACTGGACAACTGCAGTCACTGGAATACTTTAGTTACTGGATAAGAAATAGCCACTGGACAACTATAGTCACTGGACAACGACGCCTTCTTACTCCCCCCCCCCCGTGGCCATTAAAAGAGTCGTAATTAGTGGCCCCAAGTTTTGCATCTTGATGGTAATGCTGTACGACTAGTTGATGTGGATTCGACTTGGACAAGCTCAAAACTTCCTCCATTTTTTTTTGAACACCCGATACAGTCACTGAAAAACAAAATATTTGACTTCAAAATATCCTCATCGAGGAAAAATCTTAACTTTAAAGCGTTAAAAGTTGCCATATTTAATTTTGAAAATGTAGTCGTTCTGGAATTGCAAATGAAAATTTTAAATTTATATTAGCTTTTTTTAAACCCGTAAATTTTATGTTGCAAACGTAAAACTAGTTGAGAATTTGTTTTTAAAATTTTAAATTTTGCAAAATTCATTGAAAAATTGTCTAATCAGCTATATTTTGGAAGACAACGTCACGAAAGAGCTTTTTTATTTTTAAGATCAACTAAAAAAATTTTTATAACTTAGTTAAAGGATATATTAAGTTTTTATATCTCTCAGTTAAAATCGTTGCGACTCATACTTCCTTAGAAATCCAGTCAGGAATTGTGGTTGAAATTTTGTTTTATCAGTCATTTTTAACTTCTCCCAGTTGACTTTTTCTATTAATATAACTGAATTTTATCATTGCAAATATATCTTGTAACAATGGAGACATTTTTTATTTGTTAACGAGAAAAACCACTAAGTTAACTTAGAACTATAGTGAAACATTTTTGAGAAGTGTGATCTGACTAAGCTGATCTACATGACTGATCGATTTCGATCTTGGAAAATAAGTTTTAATGTTGTGGTCGGTTGGTGTTGTACATAATACGGAAGATGACCCAATCGCTGCCAGCTTTTCAAAAGTGTCAAAAATCTATAAATAAAACAGCAAAAAACAAAAATATGTTACAATAATACGTACATTGCAAAATCAAAAAATTTGAATGCCAATTTAAAAAATCAAGCAGTTGCAAGCCAATGTGCAAAGTCAAGAAGTTTCAATTCAAAGTGAAAATTCAAGAATGTGAAATTAAAAATCGCAAAATCTCGAAGTTGCAGTGAAATGGTGACTGTACAAAGTTGCAATGAAAGATAGCTTGCAAAATCTCGAAGTTGCAAGTCATCTTGCAAAGTCAGTAAGTTGCAAATCAATTTGCAAAGTCGTCAAGAAATTACAAATCGACTTGCAAAATCAAGAAGCTGAAATGGCAAAGTCAAGTAGTTGTAAGTCAACTTGCAAAGTCAGAAAGTTGTAAGTCAGCTTGAAAAATCAAGGTATTGCAAGTCACTGCAAAGTCGTTGCAGTTGCAAACAACTTTTGAGATGTTAGAAGTTGCAGCTGCGAGAAGTTGCAATAGATTGTAGTTGCAGCCAACTGTCGCAATGTCAAAAAGCTGTATCTTCAAACACCTGCAATTCACTAGCAATTCAAAGTGGCAGCTGCGTCCAACTCTTGCAACATCAAGAACTTGCACCTTCACGAACTTGCAATACAATTGCAAAGTCAAAGTTGTAGTTGTAGTTGCACCAACGAACTATTTTAACAAGCTAGAACTTACTTTCCGTTATCAATGACCGATTTGTCGGATTTCTTCTTTAAACCGAAGTGTCCTTCCTACTTCGCCAGCTTCGGTGGCCTCATCGACTATGAAGTTCAATTCGAATTCACCGTTGGGGTCTTTCTTGTTGAGTTCAACGTAGTATTTCTCGGTCGCTAATATAGAGAAATTTGTTTTTCATGCAACATTTGCAGTCGCAGCCAGTCTACAACTATTCCTGCAAATGTTGCTCATCATTTAATCCTTTTATCTACCCAAAATGTCATTCAAGTTAAAACAAGTCGCGTCATTTAGAAGTTTCAATTAGATGAATATCGAAAGGTAAAACAAAATTTCGTCAGAAAATGTTGCATCACAGTTTATCAGTATTAAATGTTAAATTTAGCCATTAGGCCTTACTTTATCTGGTAATGAGTAATAAAGTACTTAGCCAGTGCAAAAAACTGTCCTTTCTTTCGTTTGCTCTTGAAATATAGTTGCACTTGAACTATAGTTAATGTTGAACTTGTTGCTCATATTTTCGCTTGACTGCTATTGGACTGTAGTTCCTGATGGACTATAGTTAGAACTGAACTATAGTTGCTGTTGCACTGTGCTGTTGCACTGTGCTGTTGCACCGTGCTGTTGCACCGTGCTGTTGCACTGTGCTGTTGCGTTCTAGTTGCTGGCTATGATTCGTTTTTACAAAATAGACAGTTGCTAGCTTGGTTTATTGTCCTGATATGCTGATAAACAACTACATTTCAATAAATAACATAGTAGACTATTAAATACGTGCAAAAAAAATTATGAAATGGCTTGTGACTATCGCTGTGAAATAGTAGCTCGGCTGTTATGGTTCCCACTCTTTTAAACTTTGAGGGGAGTGTTGGTGTTGTACATGTGACGGAAGATGACCCAGTCGCCGCCGTTCTTCTTCAAAATGGTCAAGAATCTAAAACGAATGAAAGAAAATTTTGACAGTCTGTAGAAATTATACGTGCAATAATACGGATCAACTGTTGTACTACAGTTGCTCTAGATTTAGACCATCAGGTTCTATTCCTGAGAATCTCAGCGTCTGGAGTACTGTAACTATTGGACTGCGCCTGTGCGCTTACTTTCCGGTATCCACGGTGGATTTGTCGGATTTCTTGCACAATTTGTAGTGTCCTTCAACGAATCCAACTTCGCCGGATTCCGAAGCTTCATCGACGGTCAAGGTCATGTCGAATTCACCATTCGGGTCTTTCTTCTTGCGCTCGACGTAGTATTTTTCGATAGCTGAAAAACATGTTCTCGTTTAGTAAGGAAAGGGTTTAGCAAGGGAGAGTTAGGCTATGGCAACTTGCAGATCAGATCGAGCATTTTCAGTCAGAAATATTCCTTTTTCAAGAACTAGGACGATTTCGGCGAGCGTGTTAAGAAACGGCCTTAGTTTTTAAAGGTTACTGTCGTACCTCAGCAATGCAATGTCTTGTGCAAATTTTGCCTATTGCATTTTTAGACAATAACCACTTTCAATAAGAAAATGTTCATTTTAGCTTGCAAATTGAAAAACTGAGAAAGTTATCTCCCTCGGAAGAATCACGAATCTAGGGCTCGCTATTGTGCAATAACCTACTCGTTAGCATTCATCGAAAGTTACTGTACCTGCGTGTCCGATGAAAGTTTCGAAGTGGTTGGCCAACAATTTGGCTTTCTCGTGGTAGTGCTTGGTCACGAACGCGTGGGCGTCGCCGTGAGATGCGGCTTTGCCTTCGTCGATTTTCTTCTGAGCGGTTTCTTTCGTGACTGAAAAAGATCATTACCGGTACTGAAACTGTCCCATGAGGGCGCAAACAAGTTTCACACTTACGAGACATTGTCGAGCTTGGAAGAATGATCAGTGATAGAGCAACTAGTCGAAGCGGCTTATGTCACAAATGAATAAACTTTCCGAACCTTCATTGGCTTATTTATCGTCGATTTCCGTCACTCGCTCTCGATGTGAACAGGCCTGAAAGCAAACAATAGATTAAAGTTCGAAAGTAGAACCATTCTAAAATGTAAACAATTTGACAATACAAAAAAAGTCAAACTGCTTTTTTGTTTGTCCATTGTGTTTATGGGAACATTTCACTATGTCTACATCGTGGCCCACCTTGATGATTTTCAAAAGTGGCACTCTAATAGGGCCTCCGGCTTATCGGCTTTACGGCCGGCCTTATCACTTGTAATATAGCAATAAAAATAGGATGACATTTTATTACTTGCGTCAGGAGGAAATGTTTATAGATAACAGTTCATAGGCTGATTTTTTGTTTTAAAATTGTTTTTCTTTTGTTTATTACATGCTT
Source organism: Prionchulus punctatus (assembly GCA_034698125.1). Taxonomy (NCBI): domain Eukaryota; kingdom Metazoa; phylum Nematoda; class Enoplea; order Mononchida; family Mononchidae; genus Prionchulus; species Prionchulus punctatus. The sequence continues at coordinate 23,774 of JAQGBA010000485.1, read as the reverse complement.
TTCTTGATCGCGAGAGATACCGAAACTACTAGCCAAGTTTTTTTCCCCACATTCCTCGTTTCATGAGCTCAATGTTGTTCCCATAAGGTAAAAACATCGCATGATCAAATTTTTACTTTTTGTGTTAGTCTCCTTTTGCTAGGCAACTAAAAATGCATTCCATTATTTTCTTATTATTTTTTAAGAAGAAGTCTCTCTATGCTCTTACAATAAGCAAATCCTTCGTGCCAGCCAGGGCTAGTGAGTTGAGATAATTTATTTCGTGATAAATATAAATACTAATTAGAAATGAATATAATTAACTTGCACTTGTTTTTTAAAACGCAATTTAGTTTTCTACTGTAAACAATACATTTCTATCGGATATCGAAAAATTTTTTTTCGACGACAGGCGTCATTTTTTTTATTTGCACATCTCTGGGTGGGGCTTGCTGGTATTGTTCATCACACGCAATATTTTGTACGTGCCACCTTCGTTCTTCAAAACGGTCAAGAATCTAAACAACAAATGTTAAATTCAGTGAGATTTTTAGCTCGGAAAACAGCGAGTGAATCGTCGAGGAATCGGCAATGCCAATTGGCGGAAAGTTTCATATCTCAGTAATTGCGCGTTCAATCGAAACAACTTTTTTTGCATTTTGTAGAGCATGGTCATATTCAATAAATAATTTTTTATTTCGCAGAGTGCTTTCAAAAATACAGAAAGTTGTAGCTTTTTTAGGAAATCAGATACAAAATCTTCAGTGCCTTGCAACATCACGCGATGTATCTCATTAATGCAATGATCAATGCAAGTTTTTAGTATTGCATACACTAGAAAATTATATTCATAAGGAATTTTTATCTTGTCCATCTATTTAAAAAATTGATGATTTTATAGAAGTTAAGTAAGTGATCGATAACACGTGCTACACGCCTGACACCAGCAAATTTGGTTTGCACCATTCAAGAAGATGAACATTTTCAGAATTACTAGCCATACTGTAACTAAAGACCTGCTTTTCTGCTTACTTTCCGTTGTCCAATTCTTTTCCACCCATGCTGATAGTGCAAGTACCATCAATAATGGCGATATCACCTTCATTCAAAACTTCGTCGATCGTATGTTTCATTTCCATATTGGCGAATTTTGCAGCCTTTTCTTTGTGATGAGCTTCGATAGCTTCAATCCAAATTCAGCCACTTATTACAGTCGGACTGTTAGCAAAAACTACAGCATACCTGCTTTTCCGGAAACCGCCGCGTTATGACTCGGCAAAATTTTCGCGTTGTCGCACAAGAAGCCCGAACCGGCCGACGGGTCTTTCTTCATTTTTTCCTTGTGCTCTTCCATCAGCTTCATGGCTTGGTCTTTGGTGACTAAAGCACACAATTTTAAAATAAAACTGTAGCTACAGTATGATTACAAAAATTTAACATTACGCGGCATTTTGAATCGAACGACTGAATATAACGAATTATCTCGACTGATTTCAACTGTTCACCGTGATGAAAATGGGACTAGCTAACAAGGTAGCCTGGCATTTTCAGCTAGGAATATCGAACCGTTTCCAATGGTGAAGTTTGTTTTGGAGAATAATCATTGTTGCCTAGGAATTTGAATAGAACTTTCGTTATGAATAACGAACGAACGCTGAACAAAAACTTTATCCATGGATATTCTATTTCTGTCGCGTATGAGCAACTACACCGGGCTGTGCTGTGCTGATGGTGTGATGTGAAGTTTAAAACAAAAAAACGACTTATTTATTTATAATCATTGCAAAAAATATGGTTATTTCTACATGGGTCAATGAACTATGTGACCATTACAAAACAGCGCATCGGTAACTTGACACAGCAGTCAATTTAGCAGACACGTCTAGTGACGTCACTGGCTTTGTAACTTGTTGAATAGGATGGAATACTTTTACTACTAAATTCTGAGTTGCACTTGTTTTTATATTTCTAATTCTATTCTACGTAACATCAAATGCAACAAAGTTAGTATATTTTTCTTCCTTCATTTGGGCATATCTGGATGAGGACGACTCGTATTGTGCATGACACGCAACACTTTGTACGAACCGCCTTCATTCTTGAATATTGTTAAGAACCTAAAAAGCAAATAAAACTTAACTAGCAAACAAACTTTCAATTAAAAGTATGGACCATGCGATTGCATGTTGCACTGAAGTTGAATTGGCAAGTTATTTTAAGGTTGGATTCCATATCTCATCACAGGAACATTCAATTCAAGATTTCTCTATTGCAATTTGCAGAGCATGAGCACATTTAATAATAAATTTTTTCTTTCAGCTTGATATTTTAAAAATTGAAGAAGTTATGCAAGATGAAAGATGTACATAAATAGAAAATCGTTATGTTGCTTTAGCGAGCAGCATATTTGAATAATTTAGTTAGTTTCGTGGCAAAGAAACACTCTGATATTAAGTGAGGCTTCTCGCTTCACTCACTTTCCAGTGTCCAACTCTTTTCCTCCCTTGCTAATGACGCACACGCCGTCCACTATTGCGATGTCGCCTTCATTCAAAACATCATCGACGGTTTGCTTCATATCGAAATCGGCAAGCTTAGCGCAGTGTTCTTTGTGATGGTCCTCGATTGCTTAAAAGTGTCTTCATAGCAACCTTTCTTGCAATTTTGACATTCTTTACAAGATCAGTACCTTTTTTGCCGGAAACTGCCGCGCAATGATTCGGCAACACTTTCGCATTGTCGCAGACGTATCCCGAAGCTGATGACGGATCCTTGATCATTTTTTCTTTATGCTCTTCCAACAATTTCGACGCTTGATCTTTGGTTACTGTAACATACAAAGCAAAATCGATAAAGCTGCTAAAAAACTAAAAAAGTAATGTTTTACGTGGCATTTTGATGATAACGAGGATTATACTGATATCGAAACTTCGTTCATTTGAAACGCGGAATCTGAATTTGCCTTGTGTAGTCCGAAAGGAAAATCGATGTGTTTCCACGGATACTGTTTGGAGAGCAAGGTTAAATGTTGCCTAGCAATTTTCTAAAGCATGAGCTTGGGGTGAAAATAAGCTACAAATAAAATATTGGATTTTATTCTATACGAATATCAACACAATCAAGCCTGATTCGTTTCTTTCAACTTGTGAGTTTGCTTGCTATGCTCTAATCATTACATTTTAATGAGAAAAATAATAAATATTGACTTTCACTACTCTTTTCACAAGCTAACTCTACTCTAGGCACTAAACAATTTAATAATTGTGCTTTCTTTCATTTGGGCATGCCGGGAAGCGGACTACTGGTGTTGTAGATGGCTCGGAACAACTTGTACGAACCACCTTCGTTCTTCAAAATCATCAAGAATCTGAATATAAAAAATATATGTAAAATCTGATTAAAGTTACAAGATAGATTGATTGAGCAATTTTCGAGTTCAAGATGCTAGTGAAACAAATCGGCGAGGCATTTTTTGCGTGCATTTCATATCTGACTACTGTAATGTCCAGTACAAAATTTATCTATTGCATTTTGTAGAGCGTGCCTACTTTCAATGCGAACTTTTCATTTATCTGGAAATTAGAAATATTCAGGAAGTTACTGCCGTTAACGTTTAACGAGCAAATAGCACTACTGAATCGGCAACGCATTTTCAGACTGATTTCATACCTCAGTAATGGAAAGTCCATTGCAAGGTTTATATATTGCATTTTGAAGACCATGATCACTTTTAATAATGAATTTGTTATTCGTGTTGATATGTTGAAAAATGAAAAAGTTACAGAGAGTTAAAAAAATAGCGAGTGAACAGGATCATGTCGCATAAAGGACTAAAAGTTACTTGTGCATGCGCAAATCTTGGCAAATGTGACATTTACTGAGCGCTTGCTGCTTCTCAAACACTTACTTTCCATTGTCCAGTTCTTTTCCACCCATGCTAAGAGTGCAAGTGCCATCAACTATGGCGATGTCCCCTTCGTTTGCAACTTCGTCCACGGTGTGCTTCATGTCGAAGTCGCCGATCTTGGCAGCTTTTTCTTTCATGCTCTTGTGGTGAGCTTCGATAGCTATAATCGAGTTACATGACCAAAAAAAGTTGTTAAAAATCTGTCCTAGCTAGCAACTAAAATGTGTACCTTTTTTGCCTGAAATAGCTGCGCAATTATTCGGCAACACTTTTGCATTTTCGCACATGAGTGCCGAAGCTGACGCCGGATCTTTTTTCACTTTTTCTTTTTGCTCTTCCAAAAACTTCGTCGCTTGATCTTTGGTAACTGTACAAATAAAATCTAATGTCTTGCGACATATGGAAAGAAAAAAAATTAAATTTACGTGGCATTTTGATTGCTGAAGCCTAAGGGCTAATGAAGATATTTTGCAAAGTCGACCAAGAATCAACAGTTTGCACGTTGAAAGTCAAAGTCCAATTTCACCACGGGAGTCTGAAGGAAATCGAACGAGTTTCCAATGGTGAAATTGCTTGGTGATCAAGTTGCCAAGCAGTTTAGGTGCAAAAAGAAATAGCGTGATGTAAATTAATTTCAAACAAAATGTTTGTTACCTTTCAAGGCACAATAGGGTATAATTATTTATGGTACATACGACGTGCATCATGTAATCATTTTATAACATGAAAATCAGACCTTCAGGAATCAATTGAAAAACAGATTAAAGTTAAAAATGGCTAGTGATGACGTCACTAGCTTGCTAATTTGTATTAGTTGGATGAAAACGTTAACATGCAAAACAGCCATTAGTTCAAACACAAGCCATCGATGAACACATTTCTAACAGACAAGAATCATTGGGCGACAATAATATTCAATTGTGAAACTATAATTACTGAGCAACTATAGTTCTAGAGTAGAGGAAATGTCTAGCTTGTGTGTCTTTATTCAACTGAGAGAATATTTTCATTTATACATCACAACAAAATAATGAAGCTGAATTGTAAACAATGATAGTGAAAACAAGATATGATAAGTGAGTGTTTAAATCAATTTTTAGTTTTCAAAGTCGTCTCGACTGTCTTCCGATTTAAGTTCAATTATTTTCATCTGAGTAGTCTTTAACAAGCTCGGCAACCCGAAAATGTGATGGACGCCACCTTTCAACAAGCGCAGCGGACTGCTGCCGTACGACGATTCGTCAAGCAGGAACGGCATGCATTCACTGGAGGGCATCGTGGGTTGATTGAGCGTTAGCCGTTTACGAATCGCAGGCTCGAATGAAGGGGATACAGCGTCGAGGTCCTCACGATGGTCTCCAGATACGAGCATGCCGAGATATTCCGACAGATTAACGTGTTTGACTTCCAATTTGAAATGTTCCTGCTTGTCATCGAGAGGTATCAGAAATGCGGGTGAAAACAAGTCAGAACAAAAGATTTTCGAGAGTCCCTGCCAATCACGATAAGCAACATTTTGCATATCCCACCAGGCGTCTTCAGAAACGTCGCACAACCTATTGAGAATTCGGTTCGGATAATGATTTTCCAGCAATACAGCCGCTTGTTTCAAAGTAGCTTCGAGATTGGTGGCATCCATTCGAATTTTTATCCACACATCACTAGTTGTAATGATATTTCTCAATTCGTTTCGACGCTGTAAGACTAATTTTTCTAATTGACCAGTCAGTTCAATTTCTTTATCTCGCAAACTGTTTCGAGCTAAACAATTGAATCCATCCAATCCATTGCGTTTTTGTATTAAGGACATGAATGATTTGAAATTTCTGAAGGGCGCGTCTATCCAGTGTTTGATTTGCTTTTCGAACGCATCCAATTCTAAAACTTGTATCCTGTGCTCGATAGCGATGAGAGCTTGCTCAATTGTGATTTGATAAACATATCCGCTGGATAATCCGGGCCCAGATATGCGACGAGCTACGAAGCTGTTTTCCATTGGGATTCGACCATATCTCTTTATCACCAATTGGAACATCACAGTATCCCAAAATGATCGAATTCCATATCGGATATATGCACCTACTGTCAGCAACAATGAACCCACGGGCAACAAAATCAAGGCGCTGATCAGAGATCCGACTGCCTGGCCGATTCCGAGTATGAGTGTCCGGTAGACAACCATGTCGAAAAACAGCATAATCACATTGCGATGAACCGACGCATGCTTGTAAGGACTGTCGAAATCGTAAATTAATACGCAAATTAGATAGTAGCCGAGCACTACGACCGGCATCCAAAGAGGGCATGTGACACCCACAACCAGCCCGAAAATCGAGGCTGCTACACACAGGATAGGATTTATCAAGATTAACAGTGTGGATCCGAAAAATCCTTTCACAATGTAATTCCAAAATCTGTTGTAATGACGTGTGATACCCTTGCTCAAAAATCCCGAATCCTGAGTCGATTCGAACCTGGCTCGTGATTTATGAATGTGGCGCCACAAGGCTCGTAGTCGAGAAACGAAAGAGTGCTTTTTGCTGCCCGGATCTGGGTGCAGCACTCCTGTTTTGGAATTGACTGCATACTCAGGGTAAAATGCCGTTGGAGACAACAGAGCTCGGACGCCGATACCACTTCCGAACGGAAGGTATATCATAAAGTAGAAGATGGCATTCCATGTCCATACCCAGTTCCTGTGAAGGAAGTTGGTCCATCGCCAAAACGGGAACCATGTGGTCGTTGTACGAATATTTTGTTTTTCCACTGAATATCGTACTTTCTGATTATTTTCATTTAGTGGTGTTTTAAAGCGACTTTGTCCAAACTCTTCAGAATAATTGAGTAAACTCGAATCGAATCGAGTTGTCACGATTTCTTCTTTCTTTCCCAAGTGTTTCTTCACTATGTAGTTCTGCGGCCGCCAAATCGCTAAGCGCCATCTGAAATAAAACAAATAAATATGTAGTTCAAGGACAAGTAACTTCTGTCATGCAACTATGTACATATTTCAATCAAATAAAGAACAATGAAACCTTGAGCATTATTTACTTGAAAGTTCTAGCTGGTTTTTTGATATTTTGATATTCCTTTTCCTTGATCGGCTCGAATTCCTTTTCGAAATATGTATTTCGGTCGAAAAAATACACAAATTGATTCAATCGCTGTTCCTTCGCCAAATCCAGTACATTATTAATGACTGTCCATTTGTTGGCCAAGTTGTAATCGTTTCGATAATCTTGTATCTGACGTTTCATCCATCGCCTGATTTTGCTGCGAATTTGATATTGGATCTCTAAAGCTGATTGCAATTTATCGCAATTCTTCTGCAATGAATCATCAAAGATTTTTCGCTGTGCATCAGCGATTTCATTCACGAAATAATTCTCGATCAACAATTGGCTGAGATCCGGCGAAATCTTCTGCAAGACGTGATCACTTTTCACAGCGTCGAAGAATTTCTCGAATAACAACGATTTGAGAGTTCGATCTGCGATTTCCTGTAAATTTTCTGTGTCTTCCGACAAATCTTTGATCTCATCGAAAACTATTTGTCTGATTTCTAAGAATTGCTTGCGACTGACAGCCTCGCGACCCAAGTCGCTCAAGCGACGGAAAACCTTTTCACGCGTACGCCAATCGTGCAAAATCAAGTTGATCTGCAGGTTACTGGTAGGTGTGCTGTACGCGTAGGGTAACTGGGGCAAGAAATCGGTGGAAGCTGTCCTGCCGCGGTTTTTCACAAAATGGATGTACTTGTTCAGAATTTCCTGTTGGTCCTCGCTCGCTACAATTAAGTCGGCCATCAAATATTTTTCTTTATCGAGTTTCAAATTGTCGCTGTAATCGACGATTCTCAGGTGCCTAGCGCCTAAGACAATATCGATCAGGATTTCGGCGGCTTTCGCGAAAGCGCGACCCGATTTCTTAAGCGAAAATCGGTTGCCGCCGAATCGATTTCGCGCAAAGATGATCAACAGCTCCAACGCTAGAGCCAGCGTCTTTTGTAGATTCTTTGCGCCTCGTTCGGTGCCTTTGGTCAGCAGCACACTCAATCGCCAGCAATGGGACTGCCCCGGGAAATTCGCGCTGGGAACAAGGAATTCGCCTCGCTGCCATATTTGTTCCAGCTTTTCTTTGTTCAATGGTATCGGCCGACCACTGGGCTCGAAAGCGCACTGGCGAAGTTCGTCGAAGTTGGGCGGCGCGAACACATCGTTCAAGCTGATCAATGTCGAGTCGGGGCGAATGAGTTGCGGAAGTTGCATGGGGAATTCATCCCACAGCCACATCCGCTGCTCAAACACATCTTTGAATTTTCTTATCACTTCGTCAACATCGTCGTCCAGTAAATGCGCCTCATCGGTGATAAAAAGGAGAGGCTTCTTAGTAGAACCTTCCGGTCCTCCTTCCGGGTCGCTCATCGCTCGTAAAAACAAAAAACGTTTAACAGCCGAGCGATCCTTCAAGCGCTAAATCAACAAAAGACAGGTTTTCACGCTTGCGACATCGATTCGTCTAATTTACATGGAAATCAACTGAAGCAGAACTAACCTGATTATATTAATATCAAAAAATTCAAATTTAATTCGACTTTGGGTCGTCGACTAAAAATGCACAAACTGCGAAGTTTCAATACAATTTTCTAGTTTTATATATTGGTTTACGGGTCCTATTCACTGAAATAACTATGGTGAAACAAAATAAACAAAACTCGATCCCCAATAGCGCGTTTTAGAGTGGGTAGACGTGCACTTTTCCGTATCCTGGACAACAAGACAATTCGTCTTGAGGCGACGCATTCGATGACTGTGTGTGTCCGTTTGGAATTAGCCGATGCAGAAAGTTTGTTTCATAATGGTTGACTATTGCAAAATTGGGATTCATTCAAAATAATCTGTCAACAACAGTCCATCAGAAAGTCAACTATATTCTTCAACTATGGTCAACTATAGTCAACATACGGTCAACTACAGTTTAAAGCATGTCAACTTTAGTCGACAACTTGTTAACTATAATCAATAGTAAGCCAGCTATAGTCGATAGTGGATCAACTATAGTCCAAAGCAAGTCAACTATAATGTGAATACAATCAACTATCGTTTATCTTTATGCGGGAAATTTGTTTTTTTTTCACTCGTTAATCTGAATATAATTGTACGTTTTCTGTTTTTCACGAAAACCGTCGCCGAAAACAAAATTCGCGTTTGCAATTTCAATTTTTCCTACACGAAAATCATGAACAAGTGTTTCAGTTGTTGTTGCGGCGGCGACGACGAAACGGACGACGAACGAACGGGCGACGAACGAAGTAGGCTCGTCAACGGAAGTTCGCGGGGTGGACCGTCGAGAGGGTAAAAATATGCAATTTTTGCAATTTATTTCGTACTTTCCGGGCAAATTCTCGCCCCGAGCCGAAAAGCGTTAGTTTTAGAAAGAAAACAAACAAAAATAGTTCACTAGTCTAGTCTCATTATTGCGCAGATCACATTCTATAGTTGGTGTTAACTATAATTGACATTTTACTATAGTTGCCTTTGGACTATAGTTGCCGTTGTACTGTAGTTCCTTCTGAATTATGATTGCCATAAGACTATAGTTGATATTAGGCTATAGTTGCCATTAGACTATAGTTGCCATTGAACTATAGCTGCCTTTATACTGTATTTGCATTTGGACTATAGTTGCCATTGGACTATAGCTGCTTTATAGTAGAGTTGTCATTAGACTGTAGTTACCCCGGGCTATAGTTGACTTTGATCTATAATTGCCAACGGTCTGTAGTTCCCATTCGACTATAGTTTCTCGAACTTGCGCTGATATTTTGTTTTTCAGACGAGATTACGGGAGTCACACGAACGCCGCCGCGTCGCAGAACGCCAACAACGTCTCCGTTCAGAACGGCGACGACGAACAGGCGATCCTGTCGCGCATCCTACAACAGACAGCAAATGATGTCATTGATGTGGCGGCCGTGGACGCCCACGGCGTCGAACCTCATGAGTACATGGAACGGGCGCGAAAGTATAATCAAAAATTGGGCTCGACACAGTCATTGGCCAGCAATAATTCGGCGCTGGCCAACGCTCGAAAACCCAACAAATGCCTGCTCATCGAGAACACGTCCCAGCAAATTGAGAAGTGCCTATCGGCGGCGCCGGTCAGCTTCCAGGAGGCCAGCATGCTCAAGCAGCATTGTCAAGAGATCGGCAGGGCCGTCGGCGACATCCGCGTCGAGCATCGAGAAGATCTCGTCGTTCAATTTGCCCCGAATTGATAAAGAAAAAACAAAAATACGGTCCTGATTTCGTTCGATTTCGACACGTTTCACGTTTCTGCCTTTTTTTCGTCGTTTTACATTTACTTTTTTCGTTCGTTTTCGATTTTCGCCTGGTTTACGAGTTATATTCGTCGATTAACGGTTATAATTTTTAATTTATAAAATTTCGAAACGGTTTTTTTGAACAGACGTTTTTATGTTCGGTTTTGTATGCAGATAAAGTTAAAATATTTGTTTTTCATAGATCTATAGTTTTTCAGAGACTATTCTGAACTATAGTTACCAATGGACTGCAGTTTCTGTTGAACTGTAGTTGCAGTTGGACTATAGTTCCCTTTTTACTATAGTCGCCATTGAACTATTGTTGCTGTTGGACTATAGTGGCCATGTGATTATATTTGCTTTTGGACTGTAGTTGCTATTGGACTATAGTTGCTGTTGGACTATAGTTGCTGCTGTATTATAGTTGCCGATGGACTAAATTCCTTTTGGGCTATAGTTGTTACTGGTCTATAGTTGCTTTGGACTATAGACGCCATCGACGTAAGTTGCCATTGAACTATTGTTGCTATTGGACTATAATGGCCATACGATTATATTTGCTTTTGACTGTAGTTACCCTTAGACTATACTTACTATTGAACTATAGTTGCTGTTGGGGTATAGTTCCTTTTGGACTATAGTTGTTAATGGTCTATAGTTGTTTTGTTTTATTATAGTTGCTATTGAACTATTAGAGTTTTGCTAGCTGTAGGACTATAGTTGCTGTTGGACTATATTTTCTACGATTGGTTTTTCACGGTAACAGATGCAAAACTGTAGTTGCTGTTGGTCTACATTCATATAGAATATGATTGCTCTTTAACTATAGTTGTACTTGGAACTATAGTTGTTGTTGAAAATTCAATTTTGACAAGAAATTTGTTCAATTTATGTATTTATTTGTAAGTCTGAGTTCTTGAATAAAAAATCGTTCGACCAGTATTCAATAGCAGAACTTTTTGTACAAGTTACTTTTTTCGACACGATTTCATGCAAAAGAAACAAAATATCTGTTAAAATTCCATATTTTCATGGTTCGAAAGTGTTCCATAGTTCTTTCGTTCGTGACGAGACGAAAACCTGAAACAACATGATGCAGCACACGATTTATAGTAACTAATCAGCAACTGTCAACTATATTCCATCAACAACTATAGTCCATCACTACCTATAGTTAATCAGCAACTATACTCCATCAACAACTATAATGTCAATCTTAACATTCATTGCGAATTTTTGTAATTGCATGCGCACACAAATTGCCCAGAATACCTGCTGGCTTTGAAGGAAATGTGTTTGTTTTTGTGCAGGAATTGTGCCTGTGCATTTCGAGTATTACATAAAATGCGGATACCTTTAAGACCGTCTGCATTTTAGTAATACTCAAAGCTTAAGAGCAAATGAAAAAACAAAAATTAGGCAGGAGAAACAGTAGAGATCGCCACCGAAATTCATGTGCACCGAATGAGAAACAATATAAACAAATCCATGCACGCTATCGGAAAAGAAAAACAAATTTTTCGCCTTACCCAACCAAGAAAGTAGGCAGTTTTTTAATCATGCAAAAAAATAGAGTCAATCGTGCCAACAATTAATGAGTCATGAAATATTCAATAATTAGTCATCATGCAACAATAGTCAACTACGAAACAATAGTTCATTAGAAATTATAGTCGATGGCAACTATAGTAAATGGCAATTATAGTTCACTAGCCACTATAGTTAAAATGGTAATTTGACTATAGTTCAGTGGCAGCTATAGTCCAACGGCAACTATAGTTCCAGAGCCACTATAGTTCAATGTCAACCATAGTTCAATGCCAACTATATTTTAAGAGTTACTATAATTCAAGGGCAACTACAGTTCAGGAGCGACTATAATTCAAGGGCAACCGTAGCTCAAGAGCCACTATAGTTCATCTGCAACGAAAATTAAAGAGCCACTATAGTTTAATGGCAACTATAGTTAAGAACCTCTATAGTTCAACGGCAACTATAGTTCGAGAGCCACTGTAGCACAACGCCAACTATAGTCCGGTGATAACTGAAGTTCATTGAAAACTATAATTCAGTGGAAAGTATAGTCCAATGGCAACTATAGTCTAACGGCAACTGTAGGTCAACACGTGAATCATGCAATAAGCAAAGCGTGGGACAAAGTAAATGTTTTTTACGAAATCATTTTTTACCTCGATATTAACAAGACATAGCACGAATTTTGTTTTATTGTTAGTCGAACGTGGCGCAGATTAGTTTAATCCCAAACCGATAAGCGTGATTCTCGCGTGACGCACATTCGATCACACTTCACCGGATGAGATTTCACTAAAGGCTCGCCGTATATTTTTTTGTTATAAGCCATCCACCGAACGAGATACAAAAATTTGGACGATACAGTACGAAAACGAAAACAAATTTCATGCGTACCTGAGCATCATCATATACAGTAAGACGTAGTACCTGCGAACATTCGTAAAACGACTGCCATGCGAGCGCGGCCACTTACCTGAGCATCAAAAGCGATGAAACTCGTGGAAACGGATGTGAATTCAATTTTTGCACTTACCGGACGAAATGAGACAAATTTTCGGTCGAGCCCGCCCGCCATTCGGGCAATATCAGTCAAGTAAACCGGTGCCACTAATCTGACCAGGTTTTACGTGCTGATATTTCCCGACGTCGAGCTCCTATAAGTGGACCATTCCGAGGGCCGCTGAAAATTCATGCAGGGATACAGATTACTGTAACGGTGATCGTCAAGTACCAAAAAATACTGTAATTGTGATCGTCAAGTACCAAAAAATACTGTACAATTGATTTTCAAGTACCACAAACGCGAAACGCTTCGTCGAACGAATTTTCAATGCAACAGTGACACATTTCCGACTTACCAAAAAGTGTGTTCGCACTTTTGGCTCGTTTCGAACGTTGACGAACGAAATTTGCGTCGTCTATTCGATCCGGCCGCAAAATAAACAACTGATAAGCCGGGGGACGAGTGGTGTGGTGTACGAGCGTAAAATTTGAATTTTTTATGTCTGAAAATAAATAGAGCCGATAGAAAAGTACGTCTATAGTTGGACCGTGCGAGGTACTATAGTTGGGTGACTATACTGAGGAACTATAGTTGGATGGAAACTGTAGTTGGCAACTATAATGAGGAACTATAGTGAGGAGCTACAGTTGAGAACTATAGTTGCAGGACTGAATCAAGAACTGTCCCCGATTGTGAACAGAATCGAGCAAGAAAACTCGCTGGCCGAGGCACTATCGAGCTCGTTTCTCGATTTACAAACAAACTAAAACCGATCAACACACACACACACATACACATCGAAGAGGGACCGACACCGACGAAACGAAATGGTTGTTGGGGGGGGGGGGGGGTACCTACAGGCTCAGCTCAGTCAGTGCCTACAATTTGCTAGCTAGATCCAAAATGTCAACAGTTTTTTTTGAGCGAGCTCGGTCGGACGAACCAATAAATAAATTTAGCGCCACAAATAGTTACGGATCGTTCGCCTTTACACGACGAAAAACGTCTCTTTATGTCGCTCGAAAGCAAACAGATCGGGCGCAAATCGGTTTCACGATTGAACGAGGGCGACAAACAAACACCTCCGAGAAATTCATCTATAGTCGTTGAGGAACTATAGTTCACGAGTCGAGGACTATAGTGGGCATTATAGCCATTGACTATAGTTGTGCCGAACAATGGTCGGTAACCGTGGAACTATACGAGAATTACAGTAAGAACTATAGTCCAACTATGAATCTGAATTTGGACTCGTATCATCGAACTGTAAAATACAAAAAAACTGTACGAATTACCTGCGAATCTCTCCAGTCGGGGTGTCCATCGCGAATATTGCGCTTAAGTGGTTTCTTCTCGTTGAATCGACGCTGCGACCTCGAACTATAGAGCCGAGGTTGAAACTCGTTTTTGTTCGTTGCACACGTCGACAACAACGGAAACTTTCATCTTTTCTCAACTTTCGCATCGAAATATAGTTCGGTCTAACGAGACGCAATTTCACTCGGAGGAGTCCCGAAGGGACCGACTATAGTTCCGACTGTAGTCCTCAACTATAGTCCTCTACTATAGTCCTCAATTATAGTCCTGAATTATAGGCCCTCGTCTCACTATAGTCCCTCAACTGTAGTACCTCCCTGACTATAGTTCCTTACTGTAGTTTTTGACTGGACCATTCCAAGTCCGACATCACTCCAACCGATACATTTCTGGCGACTGACTATCGAACTATAGTCGCTCGGGTTATATACGCCGAGCCGGAGGCGCCAACGCCGACAGACCGTCGGCGCCGATCCGGGCTAGCTGCGGCGCTGAGTCAGTACGGCTTTTTGCTCGGAGACGAGTATTCGTGAACGAGAAACGTGCGTGGACGGAGCCGTTTCGAGGCGGAAAACGCAAACTTACAAAATAAAATTTGCTCTGGGCGTGGAACCAATGACTGTCTATAGTTCTTTGTTCCGCGCTATCGTTGACACCTAGCCACGAACTATAGTTGATAGCCAGATGGTTACATAAGCCGAAACTTTTACAAATATGTACCTTCGGATGGCGCTCGCCCTACCCTCTTCCACATCCTTTCTCTATGAAAAACTTTTCAAATTTATTTGAATTATAATGTCGACCATAGTTGACTGTATGTATCCAACTATAGCGAATTGGTCAGATACAAATATTTGCTTACGGCGATTACGAATCGAGCAAAATATAAGAAATCATATTTCAACTAGTCACTAGCTAAAATAAATTTTTTTTCTAGCTTTCGTAACATAAATATAGATAAGGGGCGGCCGACGTAGACGAAATTGTAAACAAAATTTCTGCGTTCGACTGTTATGTTTTGTCTCAGATACGAGAAACAGATTAAAAGAATACACGAAACGAGCGAAAAACGTCAACTATAGTTCTGCAGCTTTCGATCGACTATACTTCACGGTCGACTATAGTTTATGAGTAACTATAGCATATGATTAACTGTAGTCGAGGATGACTAATAGTCTATGGTCAACTGTAGCCCATGGGCGACTAATAGTCCAATGCCAACTATAGTCCAATGAGCAACTACAGTCTGCGAGCAACCATAGATTATGAGAAACTATACTCTATCAGCAACTATAGTCTATGAACACTATAGTGCATGGGCAACTACAGCCTCTGAACAACTATACTCTATGAGCAGCTATAATCAATGAGCAACTATAGTCTACAGGCAAATATAGTCCATGAACAACTATACCTATGAGAAACTACACTCTATGAGCAACTACACCTACTCTATGAGCAAGTGTAGCCGATGGGCAACTATAGTCTAGGAGCAACTATAGTCCACGAACAACTACAGCCTACGAATAACTATCGTCTTTGAGCAACTATAGTCTCTCTATAACTATACCCTATGAGGAACTATAGTGCAACTATAAGAAGATTCCAAACGAAAAAATGGTCACAAAGGACGGATTAACGACCTTGAACAATTTGTCACCGGCCAAACTTTTTTGTCAATGTAGGTGTCGCATTCTGCGACACGGCTCGTGATCAACGAGCTCTGTCTTGCGTGAAATTAAGTTTGGCCTGTGTTCAAACGTTTAATCGGGGTCGACGTGGAAACATGAAAAATTACTGTACGATATCACTGTACTGTACGGATCCATCGAAATACGAGGTCACGCAATCAAAACCACGAGACGATGCGCGATTGCGCAATAGTTCATCTATAGTTGTCATAGTTATCAAACTATAGCTGCCTTACAGAAAAACCATCGCATTCCCATGACTTTTGAGACTTTCTACGCTTTTAAAACAAAAAACTCGACTCGCCGGGCTCGAAAACGAGCCCTTTTCGACAACAACACGAAAAATGCACACCCTATAGTCAGTTAGCTAGCGTCGGCCGACGCCTGTTTATACAAGCTCACGAGCTAGCTAGCTAGCTTACCAGTCATTATCTCGAACTATAGTTCGAACTATAGTTGGGCCTGTGTGATTCACGGGGCGAATACGGGATGCGCCTGCGAAGCGTAAAATTCCAACGCGAAATTTGATTCACACGACGAGCATCGGTCGAAAAACCGAAACGAAACTATTATAGAAAAAATTTTTTTCCCCAATCTGATTCATTTCGATCCTTGATTGAAACTTTTTTCGACGCGCTTGGAACGAATTGTCGACGCCAAAAGTGATGCAAAACGCGTCGAACGACGTCGAAAAGCAATTCAGTAAGAAAAAAAACACTTACTGAAACATTTCGTCGACGGGTTTTGAATTTTTTTTTGGGAGAATTTTTTTGAGACGGATAAACAACGACGAAAATGGCGCCGCTCGGCTCTGAGAATTCTGAAATGAAAAAATGCGCGATACGCTGAAGAAACAAATTTTCGGCGCTGGCGTCGACTGGACGCCGCGAATTTTTGAGTTTTACAAATTAAATGCGACTATCACAAACCCTTATAGCCCGGCGACCCGAACTAATAAATCAAAAATTGTGTCGGCGAAAAAGTTTCATAAAATTCATCATCAAGGGCGCAAATGCCGACAAAATTTACAAACTTTGGTGTTGCCATGTTTTACGACTGAAGGCGTGTTAACATTTGACAAAATGTTTCTGTTACAGTTGACGTAGCCCGAGGGCATGCCATGGTTTTTATTGTAACCGAGATCACGGAAAAAATCAGACTTCCTCGTTAGATATCCAGTAACTATAGTTGTCCAGTGATTATAGTTGTCCAGTGAAAATAGTTGTCAAGTGACCACAATTATCCAGACTATAGTTGTCCAGTGACTATAGTTGTTCAGTGACCATACTTGTCCGGTGACTATAGCCGTTCCGACTATAGCCGTGACTATAGCTGCCCAGTGGTTATAGTTGTCGAGTGACTACAGTTGTCTAGTGACCATAACTGTCTCATGACTATAGCTGGGATTTTGAAGTTGAAAATCTTACAGCGATAAAGTGTACTTGCATTTCAAAGTAATTGAGACAGTGAAGTAACTTTGTTTGCTTAATCAGTTGAGTTGAGCGTTTCAAATTCAAAGTTGCAACTCTTTTATTGTTTCAAACCAAACCATTGCCGTAGATGTCAACACATGTTAAACAACTATATTCCAAAGCCGAGCACAGTTCGCAAACATTCAAACAAGCTTCGACACGTTCCGGGCAATCATCGGAACATTGCGAGCACACATCTTGAGCAGTTGTTGTTTGAATTGCGGCGAATCCAATGAAAAGGATCATAAACAAAACATCTGCCGGCGGAGAATTATAAACCGCCAAGTTAGAACTCATATTGAAAGCCATTATTTTTTTGGGATATTTTGTCAAATCGGTATGGTTGACCGGATGAGGACTTTTGTGACGAACCATAGTTTTACAGTGTTTAAATACTATTTCAAATTTAATTAAACGCGCTGGATAAAATATTGCATTTTTCTTTATTGCTTCAAAAAACATTCAACATGACAATTTCTCAGAAAGGCGAAAATAAAAAAACTATATTGCATTCCAAGCAAAGGTTGTCGCAGAGTTTTGCTTGTTTTTGTTTCGTTTTTTTTTGAAAATTTATATTTTTAATTGAAGTTTAAAATAGTACTTCAACGGTTCAAAACTATGGTTCGTCACAAAACCTACCAGTCCGGTCTACCATACCGTTTCAAAAAAGATATCCCAAAAAATAATGGGTTTCAATGTACATTCTAACTTGTCTCGGCAGTTTCTTGCTTCTTGCAATTCAATTACTTTGTTTTATACAGGTGTTGTTAATGATTGTTTTCATTGGATGCGCAACAATTCAAACTAGAACTGCTCAAGATGTGTGCTCGCAATGTTCCCATGATTGCTCCGAATGCGTCGAAGCTTGTTTGGATGTTTGCGAGCTCTGCTCAGCTTTAGATTACAGTTGTTTAACATGTGTTGACCCTTACGACAATGGTTGCCTTAAGAGTTCTGTAATTGTTGTATGCCTCCAATGTGATTCTCATATTTACTTTGAAACAATAAAAACGTTGCACGTAAACTGTCATTTTGATTTTAAAATTTGTTTTCACAAGCACATTATATGTCAAACTGCAAATATTATTCAAAATGTCAAAAATCATGATAGTTCTTCACTTTCCGAAGGACAAGTCTGGCTGTACAACGTATGTACAACTATACAACCGACTGGCATAAAAACTAGCATAGACCACGTTCCCATTTTCGAATCCTTCCTGCGGAAATCCGTTACGAAATTGAAATTCGTTTCATCGTTTGGAAGGTTACAACATTTGAAAACAAGCTAACGGCGGAATTTTAACTTTTAACAGTTAAAGAATGTTTGCGACACGCTGAAATGGCCCTCGCCAATCCGATTAGCTAAGGTAGATGTTAAAAATTTTTGTAGAGTGCTGTTAGATTAAAATTAGCTTTTTGTGATGCTTGATGCCAGCGACTTTGAACTTGTTTCTTGTAAGCTTTGACGCTCATTTGTATTGCCCTTCAAGTTTCTTATGTACAGTCCAATAATAAACGTTCATGGAGACAACAAAGTGTTTAATTCATAAAATAGTTAACGTTAAAACTTTCTATAATCATGCAGAATTGCTGTAAATCACTTTCAATTGAATGATATTATTCGAGCTCCTTTTCGTACACCATTTTTCGATACCGAACCTTTTCAGAAATGATTTTTGAAAATCCTTATTCAGCCCCATAAATATAGCAAAATCAAAGATTGGACTGATTTGCGTCAATGTATTTGATAGAGGTGCCAATCGTAGTTGAAATACTATATCTCTACTGAGACCAACTTTGTACAGAATATTAGCAAATATCACTGTGATCGTGTATCCGGCGAGTATCATCGAAAACGATTTCAATGCTTTAAATTGCATTTCTGTTTTCGCTTCCATTACATTACCGTTAGCCCGTTTAACCTTCGCTAGCCGAATAAAGACAACAGCTATTGATGCCAAGTACGACGAAATTATTAGAACCAATATCACTGTGTTTTTGTTGGTCACCACGTTCAAGATGTCAGCAGATGTCGCTTGGACGTAAACGCATAAAGGTATATAGACCTTGTCACTGGTGTATAAAAAAGCGAGGAAAACATCCAATAACGAATTGGATACGTTAACGCACACCATAAGTGGAAACAACCATCGAGGATAAGACATTTTGTACCACAGCGGCTTATAGACGGCGAGGAACCTGTCTATAGCGCACAAGCAGAAGAATCCTTTCGAAAACGTTGGCGAAAAGTAACGGGAAAAATCTTCTAACAAGCATTGCAATTGAGTATCGACCATCGGCTGCTGAGGATGCGCTACTATCAAGCGTGAAACTCCGATTTTTACAAACGTTACGTTTTCAACCAGATCGCCCAACGTTACCCCGAACAGTGAAAGGTAAATTTTGGTCCTCATTTCTTTCGTTGACAAAATAGTGACGATAATGAAAATAGCGCATAACGAGGCAACAATACCAACGCCAAGCATAAACTGAGCTCCGAGTTCGTTCGATATTGTAAGCAAGTATATGGATTGACTTTGCTTCAATTGATAGTCAGATAAGACACTAGAATTTGAATTGTTTTGCATTTTGAAACAATTCCAACGATCTAACAGCCGATAAATATCAAACCGGCAAAAATAAAATGAATAAATATAAACCTCATTAACTATAAATGGATTGAAAACATAATGAATTATTCACTGATAACGTCAACAGTTGGAAAACTAAAATTGTTCATCTCTTATCACCTGCATCAATAATGGGCTGGTTTTGCGCACAACATTGTTTTATCGGCCATATTCAGTATTTTGTAAAAAATTAAAAAATTAATTTAAAATTAAAAATTCTATTGCTATCGAAAGAAAACATAAATGTGTAAAAACACAAGTTAGCAGTTTATCAAAGAAAGCAAATCGCTTTTATGCTTGCTTACAAACAAGAGGGGAGGCTGGATCGATGAAAATGATTAGAGTTGAGTGGGATTTGGAAAAGGTACATCATTGTGTAAAGTGTTAGTGTAAAGCGTAAAGCAGACCTTTAACAAACAGTAGTCAACGTTCGTAGCAACCTTTGTAAATGAAGTTCAGTTTTTTGAAATTCAAATAAACTATGAGCAGAGAATTAAATTGAAAAGATATTTTGTTATCACTGCTGGAAACCGAAAAAAATTCAATCTATTTGAAAAATTCGTTTACAGTAAGAGTTTTTTTTGCACAATTTTGGACAAAATTACATTTTGAAATTAAATTTTTGAATGCTATATAAATGCTGCGAAAGTATCGTTCATCACACAACTTACTCGTCCGGTCTACCATACCGCTTCAAAAAAGGATATCCCGAAAATAATGCTTTAAATGTAGGTTCCAACTTACATTTATTGTTATCACAATATCAACTGATTTTTAGGTTTTGTTTATGATTGTCTTCATTGGATGCGCAACAATGCAAGCAACAACCGCTCAAGATGTCTCCTTGAAACAATGTTCCAATGATTGTACCGAATATGTCGAAGCTTGTTTGGGTGCTTGCGAACTCTGCTCAGCCGTGATGGGAGTGCTGCGGTTAGTGTAAATTCGAAGTTTTATTGATGAAAAATAAACGCTACAGTTTTATGGCACATTCAATAATATAATACAACGTTAAAGTCGACAAGCGCGTCTAGTGAAACAAGATTTCGAATAAGTGCCCCGAAAAAAGTTACATGAAAGCAGTTTATAAAGCACAAATGCTGATTCACGAAAATGGGAGGGAAAAGTACTGAAAAGCGGTAGGGATTGGTGGAAAATGAGGAGAAGAAAGTGGGAAGATAGAAACGTAAATAATGACAGAATGTTTGCGTTTAAAGTTGGAAAATATTGGATTGTAAACTCTGAGAAATTATGTAATGAAAAGTAGAAATAAATTTATTTATTATGGTATTCTTTGATATTTCAGAAAATGGAGGAAAACTGGAGAAATTATCGAATAAGATAGTGAAATTGTGGTTTGAAGAGAAAATATTGATTACATAATTAGAATACAAGAAATTATGTTGAAATATTGTGAAATTGGCTGTTGATTTGATAAAGTCAAGATTCATAGCTTCATTACACAGCATTAGAAGATAGTTGTTTAACGTGCGTTGACACCTACGACAATGGTTGCCTTTAAAATTTTGTGATTGTGTAGTGCATCCAAAATAAGCAAATTAAATTCGCCTGAAACCTGCCACCAGAAACAATAAAAGAGTTGCACTTTTTGCAAGTGAAAACGCTTAACAAATGCTTCTCAAATGCAAAGTGATTTAGAAAGCCGGTCATTTCACTGTATAAATAAATTTAATTTGCAAGTACATTTATCTCTAGGGTTAGCTCTAAAGTCATAGGGACAGAGAAGGATATGGAGACAGAGACGGAGACGGAGGCGGAGACGGAGGCGGAGACGGGGGCGGGGGGGCGGAGGGGTGGGGGAGGGGGAGGGGGCGGAAACGGAGGCTAGTGACAGGGACAATGATAATGAAGGTGATAGTGATTGTGCTTATGGCATTTGTGTTAACGGTGGACACGGACAGGCGCCAGATTGATATGAAGTATGTGTGCCGATTAATGTTGATTCCACGTAATGGCCAGGTAGCATTTTATTGATACACACTCAAAATTCTATCTGAATTTAGATTGGTATTCGAATCGGTTTATATTTAGTCTTTTCATCGTTCAATGAACTTTCCCAGCATGGATCATTCGGCGGTTCCGCGCAATAGTATTCTGTAAATTGAAGAACGTTTTCTCGAATGGATTCCGAATCGTGGAGTGGTTTCCCGGCGCATTTCACGAACTCGTCGGTATGCGTTTGTAAGTTTTTCTGCTCCTGCTGAGAAAAAATACATCGGCAAATAGTCGGGTAAGTCGTATTTAATGATTTATCACATTTGTTTGTTAATCTGAAAAGATTAAAACACCGCATTGCCAATTTCGAGACAGTGAAAGTTTGTACTTGCTGAAGCAGTTTGCATCGCAATATTGCGCCATTGTGTAATCGAAATCGACCGCAATTTCGAAAGGACTTCGACAGTTTATCCGATCGAACACTTCGTCGAATGCCTTATTAACGCAATGGGAAACTTTGGTTTTATTTGCACCTGTTGGGCAAACGTTAGGGTCTTGCAACATTTGATAAATTATATGAGCCATCGCATATGACATCCTGAAACAAGAAGGACAGCATAAAAAAACCTTCAGTAAATAGCATCACAACTTACAAATTTCCAATTGCTGAATGTTTCGCAAATGCCGGTAGCTCGAAATTTGGATCCAATTCTTGTTGTATACAATTTTCAGCTCGTTTTTTAATATTGGCACGCAAGTTACCAACACATTCTTTCTGTCTGTCATCATATTTAGAACTGTTTTCAGTAGTATTTTTTACTTCAGTAACCACTTCTCTACATCCACTGCTGTAATAATGATAACCTCGAGTAATCGGAAATTTTTAATATTTTTTTTTAAAATTATGTAACTTACTCAATGAAACATTTAGAAATTTGTTTATTAAACTTTTTCACATACGTATCCAGTTGGCCGCTTGATTTTAGTTGGCTCTTTACATTGTACCAGCATTCCATGAACTTTTTAGTCTCCGAGCCGCAAGCTTCTTCGGAAACGGGTAAGAAAAACAGCGCGCAAAGTAGACTAAAAATCTGTATCATTGTCTACTTGTAAAAACAAAAGACTTGACTTGACATTGGTTTAAAAACTGCAATAATGCATTCACTTGAGAGCGTAAAGTTTCTTTGGCGTAGACACGCCTGAATGACAATAAATAAATTGTTTTCGACTTCTTAATGTACAGACTGTATATTCCGAATTCCTGTTTTATTGAAGACTACTAGATAAAAAAAACTAGTATATCCCATGGCTATAATGATCCTAGATAATCAGCAACATCAAATCTCACAGTACAACTGCTGTGACCAATTATGTTATACACTTTACCTTTGTATTCACATTCACAGTCGGATACGGATATGTATATGCGTGCGTATGCGCAAATTAAATTAAATTACAGTATTTACATTTTCAGTCAAGGTCAGATTTTGGCAATTGCATGAGTTCGTATATTCAGTTGATTTCATATTCCATGATCCAATGTCTTGCGAAGGTGTACATGCACTTTTGTCCGATCGACAAAAGAACAGCTAGCACCAAACTGGAACCGATCAACAAAAGACTTTGGTAGACGTGCGACAAGGATAGTTGATTCGACATGGATAAGTCCAGGCTACAATCCGTCGGTAGGGGACTTAAGTATTTTTTCACCAAATAATCGTAAAATTGTAAAAATGGTTCCGACATTACGACCGCGCTCAAGCCAGGTTCGAGATCCTTCGAGATATGGTAGAATGGATCTCCACGCTTCTTCATGATACCTGGAAATGTTCTGACTGTAATTTCGCACATAGAACTGTAAAACGACAAGCCAGTCTCTGAAATTACGTCAACACCGACAATACAATCGGAACTGTTTTTAACAAACATCGCCAAATCTTCGCGACTGTCGACAAGTATCGGCG
>JAQGBA010000484.1:0-33242 GCA_034698125.1 Prionchulus punctatus | reverse complement strand
ACGCGACAAAAATCTCAAAAAATGTCGCGTCGCGTTCGTTTTTGTCGCGTCGCGAGCGAACTATACTTCAGGCTTAATGGGGGTGTGCTCTTCAAAAATATTGCTTAGCAACTGAAGCATAAAATTAACGAAATCCATATCTCTCCGCGCAATACTAGATTTCTATTAGTTTAGTTTTTTCATCCTGTTAGCTTTTCTGGTATTAGTAATATTGCTATATGGTCAATATAAAACTTATACTATTCTCATTTTGCGCTATAGTCGAACGAGGATTTGGAGAATGGAAATGTGCGGCTATATTTAGTATTTGTCTGCTAGAATTTAGTTACTAAAATCAACTGAGCGAACGAGGCAAAAACTCGTTTATTTGATTTCCTTAAGAAAACAATTCTCATTTTAGATGTGAATGCGTCCACTTATTGCTCGTACGACAGACAGCAAACAAGTATAGCAATTTTACTAATGCCCATATCCATGAATGTGTTCGTGAAAATTCATCTCTGTTCAGAGTCAAAACTTAAATGTAAAGCTGATGATGCTCCCGGCTCCATTACGTACGGATCATTTTTCACAACTTACAACAACGATCTATCATATTCGTATTCAATGAAATTATGCGACTTAACTGACATCAAGAACAGCCCGCCAGAGAACTACTCCGGTCCGATTGTAGCTGTATATTTGATACGACTAATTCAGTAATGTTTATTGTATGTCACGAATGATAGTTCTTTACACTTTGTAATAACTGTTCATGACCATTTGTAATTTTTGCTTCTGAACACCAAAAATCAAGCAAAAACAAGTACAGTTCAAAAATGTCCACAGAGTAGAGATTGTGACTTACTACCTGCATTCCAGTTATCGATTTTCAACAAGCTTGCGAACTGCGGTACTATCGCTTTTCTTTCAGAGCCTTTTTTGACTGCTTTATTTCCCCGACTTGATCATGTTATTCATTTGATTTGCTGGTTTGTTTTTTGTAACAGAAATAATTATTTGTTTGATTTGCAGGCGCCAATATTTTCCAAGTTGTAATGAATTAATGTTCGTAGCTAACGTGGAATCGCAATCTAGTGGGCCTCTAGGTTCGACGGATTGTAAGAATGACAGGCAGGGAAATTTAACGGAGCAATTTTGCCAACACATGATAAGGGAAACAGACGGCATACAGGAAGTCATTACTTGTAGTTCTCGAGTCGATCCGCAGACCTGCAAACCGGAAAACGCATTTTTCTGCAAGACATGCGTGCAGCAAGGTGTAAAAAATTTGGGCCACAGAGAAGAAAGTTTTTATTTTTATAAAATCAGTGCCGTTTTTATTATTTGTAACTACTTATTTGTGTTTCAATAAAAAAGCAGCCTGTTCTCGCAAACTATATTGTTACATGCTGTTGCAGTAGAGACGGCAAATTCTTCATATTTTTCAAGTATATGTATTCTATAGAACAGGACACCATAACAATAAAATTAGCTAGACAGCCGCACGATACCAATACCAATTACATAACTGAAAAATTTGTTCGCGAGTAGGACACTGGGCATCGCAGTGTCCAACGTGTGTGTTTTTATTATCAAGAATAAACACGAATCTATTATCATGAATGGCATGATGCTTATTTTTATAGCATGAGCCATTTTTTACATATGCATCTCGTGATAACGAAAGGTAACATGAAATACCTTCCGTACAGATATTTTGATGCAAAAATGAAATGTTTCCTTATGTTTAGAAGGTTTGAATAGTTATTTAGAATGGAATATTTGGTTCCTGATGGGAGCCCACGATTTCCAGCTTTCGACCTGTTGCTCTAGCCGACTGAGCAACTTGGGGACATTTAGAGAGCGGAAGTTAAGAAATGACCATCACCTGGTTACGTGTGATGAAATAAATGCACCTGGCAACTGAAATAAAAAGTTCAACGAAAATTCGACTGACGTAGTTTGAATTTTTTCCTTGATTTGTGCCAACATTGTTTTATTTGCAATCCATGTTAATTTCGAACGATTTTTTAAGCATTCATTATGAACTATTTGGAAATCTCATTAATTTTGGTTGGCATCAATGCAAAACTGGCCTTAGCACACAATTTGATCCGAGGTACACTTGTTTTTATATTAATGTTTTAGTTCCATTGAAATTAACTGCTGGCTGCTGAATTTTTATTCTGTTTATAGATGTAAATGCTACAACATACTGCTCGTATGACAAACAACAAACAGGTGAAACGTCTTCAAAGTTTATAAATTGATTGATACTTAAATTCTTGATTTATAAATTGGTGTAGGGTGTGGGCCTAGCGCAGTGGAATGACGCTCACTCGCCACCGCAGCATTCTGGGTTTGAACCCTGGTGGGGTTCAAAAGAAGCTTTGAGCAAGATGCCCATCTCGCGCGCTTCAACTTACCTAGTTGTAAAAAGTGATCATTACGCTGTCCATTCCGCTCTGATGGCTCTTAGTTTGGGAGCAGAGAGGTTTGCATCCATTCTCTCTCTGTCGCCCTAGGGTACGTTCTACTTACAATTTATGCCCTTATTCTTTATCCTATAAGTTGATGTATTTTTATCTATTAACCTGTCAAGCGAAAGTATTTAGCATCGAAACTACAATGTCGCGCAGACGATGAACATGATTCCAGTATCGTCAAGCTTTTTCAAGAAGATAACATCGAACTAGCCTTCATGTATTCAATGAAATTATGCGAATTAACAGAGTACATACCGAATACAGCTGCTACAATTGTTGCCAGTATTATGATACAAACATTTCAGTAATTTCCATACAGTTCTGATGTTCGCAAACGACAAAAGTGATGTAACATATGACACCACGTGCACCGTATTTTTAAGAGTGCTACTACTTTCCGATCACCCTTCATTTTTTGCTGTTTATGGAAAGGATGGACCTTAAAAGTTTTAAATTCGTCGAATATAGACCAATATATTAAGTTTCCAGGTTACTCTCAAACAAATAAAAATCCAAATTTTTAACTAATGGGAAATTAGTTTTCTAAAGTGAAACACATATTTTAATGTTGATTCGCAAGTACATGTTTAGTCTGTTAATTTGGTATATGCCTGTCGAACATTGGGTGCGCAACGTTTTTTGTGACATTTTCTGTTTTCCTTTTCTCCAAAGTTTGCATTTAAATTACTCATGATTACGAGCTAAAAATTACAGAAAACTGACAGTTGTGACGTTTATCCAGGCGAAAACTGCTAATAATCGTTTGGAATATCAAATCCGAAAGCATATTAAATTTTATATAAGTTCTCAGGCATATACCAAATTGGGCAGACTAACACGTACTTGTGAATCAACATTAAAATACGTGTTTCACTTTCGCAAACTAAATTCCCTGCTGCGAGAAATTTGCAACTTTTGCGAGAAATCTGCACCAAACGAAAAAATTTGTTTCCATGTTCTGTCGCTTAGCCATTTCATTTTCAGGTATGAACACTTTCCAAATTGCTCTACGGTAATAGTCAACACTCTTGTTGAATCGCAACCTAATGCAGCAGATCACGACTCGTCAATTAATTGTGCGCAGAAGAGTTTTAGCAATAGGACATATGAGTATTGCAAATATTTGCTGAAAGGAACCGACTACCAACAAGATGTATTTACATGCAGTTCGCGAACTGATCGGCAAATCTGCCTGCCAGGTGACGTTTACTTCTGCAAAACGTGCATGCGTTACATTAATAGGGCTGTCAAAAATGCAAATTTATCAATGTTTTACGCATTGCTAATCAATGTTTTAATTGTTTGTCTTAACGTTATTTCATTCCAGTTGCAGTTGCATTAATGGTCCGTAGCTATACTTGTGTTGCAGTTGCAGTTGTAGTTGCATTATAGTTTTACGATCGTTGAAGTTGCAAAAAGTTAATCTAGTAAAGTAAATGTTTCACAGTTGCACATAATTAAACTAGCATCGAATTTTTGACATTTACATTAAACATTTTGTCGAAAAAGTGTTCAGTTACATTTCACCTTCGAAACGCGTTTGAGAAACGAAAAATGTCACCTTCTGCTGCCGCGTCTGCAATGAGTTTTTTAATTGAAAAACATAAAGGAAAATCAATTTTAAATTACTATGCGTGCACATTTGAGATACACACGGTTGGACGGAGCAAGACTATAGTTGATTACAAAATAAAATATTAATGAAATTGATGTGATAGATTTTAATTGTAGATTAAAAACTTTCGCTCATAAATCTAAGATTTAAATTTTGTTTTTATTATTACCGATGTTTTTCGATTTTCCGGCCGCTCATTAACGTTGACTTTGTTTCCTTTATTATTTCCATTAAAAGAATGAAAAATATTTTTCATTGCTCAAATAACCTCGTCTAGAAGAAAAACCTGCAGAAAATTAGTTTTTGATATGCCTGAGCGCAGCGACGATTTGTTCCTACTATGCTTGTTGGGATTCGCAGGCGCGTCAGGAATTGTATTCAACGGTGCTTTTTTGATATTGAATCTGGTCAAATCCGAACTTAGAAAGGAGTATTTCTTGTTTTTATTTTGGGTAGCGCTGCTGGACATGGTGTACTGTATTTGCATTTTGTTTCCTCAGATTGTAGTCGTGGTGTACGGTATCGGAGAGGATACTGTCTTATGCAAAATTCTCGGCTTGGTTCAAGTCATTAGCGGTCTCGGCGCCGTATGCATGCAGACGCTTTTATCGTTCAATCGGTTCGTGGCCGTGCATTATCCGATGATTTTTTCAACCATATTCAACCGAAAGAATATCTTTTTCATGATCGCTTTCATGTTCATCATTCTCACTCTGCTGTGCGTGACGTTGTTGCATTTGGGAGATTTCGGTAAAATCAACGGAACTATATGCGCCCCGTCCATGGAGAATATGCCCCTAGGGCATTTATTTCTATTTTTCGCGCCCATGATCATTAGCTACACGTTGTGCATTTATTTTACGTATCGAATTTATGCCCTGTTGAAACGACGCAAGTTGATTTTAACTCAACTGAGAATCGGATTACACGACATGACCGACTTGCTGAGATTGATTGTTGTGGAACTTACAGTGCCCGTGTGCCTAGAGATACCTATCGTATGCCTGTGTTTCCTGCTGAGTACAGTACCCGTGCCTCGGACGCTGTTTGACGTGTGCCTCTTCCTGTTCGTTTTTCATACAACGACGGATCCGATAATCATCATTCTTGTCATGAAGCCGTACAGGAAAACCGTTTGGAAAATATGGAAACGAGTCAAAAAGTTCAATCATAAAAAACCGGCGGAATTAGAACTGACGCTTGATGAAACTGTTACTTTTCTGTAAACATAGCGTTTTTTCGCATGTTGCTATTAATTTGAAAAATTTCCAATTAAGTATCGAGGGAGCTAATCTTTTGGATTTATACAGAAAATGTGTTTACGTTCTAAAAGTTTATCTATTTATTCAAAAGGCCACAAGCTGGAATTAGCGTGTTTATTCAAACCAAGACATGTCAACTTAAAAAAGTAGATGGTAACGTCATTGCTTTTTTATGTCATAAAAATCAAACAGATTGTGCCATAAATGAAATTCACTCAATGTGAAATAACACGTGGTGACGTCACCAGACATTTTGTTTGCTCTTATCGTTTTCTTATCATTCCACAAATTTACTGGCTTGTGAATAAACATTTTTGTCAGCGATCAACAAACATCTTCTCAACTTGTTGCTTGTTAGTTGCTAGACCACCAGGCAGAAAATGGGCAAAAAGTGCTTTATTCCTATTTATGTACAACTTTGGCTGTTATTTAGTTCGATTGTTTGCGCTTTAGATGGAATTTACTTGGTTCTAAGACCGCACACTTTTCCAGGCGGAAAATATGATCATCCAGTGTTCAAAGGATGTGAGTTTTCGATTAAGTGATATAATAAATTCAAGACTGCTGAAAAATGCAATTTTCAGGGCAAATTTATGCAAAAGTTGAAGGCAGATACAACGATCCGAGCGATATCTTGAGCTTGACAATCGGTCGGCTCAACTTTGTGGAAGTTGCATTGAACTTGTTTGCGCTGATTTTAGTAATAGTTGCAATGGCTTCATGGGTAAATCATGATAAAAGTCTGTTTCCACTTTAGGCCCAGATTAAACCGAAATGTCCCAACAATCCGTTGTTAGTTTTGACAGTTAGCGTCATGACCTTCTGGAAAACGGTCGTCTATCAGATGAGTTACGTGTTTGTGCCCGAAGGCGCCAAGGATTTCAGAAATCCTAACACCGATGCGTTGACTTGGTTCGCTTTCTTCTGGATAGCAAACGGAATTTGGATGATCATCCCACTGGCTGTCATCAAGAAAATGTGGAAAAATATCGTCAAGAGTGGCAAAGGCGGCTTGCATGATAAATCCCACGGAGATGGCAAAGAGAAGAAAGACAAGAAGAAAAAGAAAGAAGAGAAGAAAACCAAGGACGAGAAGAAATCCAAAGAGGATAAGAAAGTAGAATGACAAACGAGTTTCGAAGTAGAAAGCAATACGAAATGTCGTTAGCCAGTGAAATTTGATAGTCTCATTCTTAATTTACAAAATAAAATACAGACACAGTTTCAGTACAATCTGAACAAAAAATATCACCGACTGGAATACAACAATGTCTTGGAAAACAAATAAAGCAATCTCTATGTCGCTGCCTAAAAGCCTCAACAGTTGGTTGGGGACATAAACATGGAACATAAAAAGACTACAATTCCGAATGGCAAATGCGCGAAAATTGTTTCGTCGGTTGATTTTGGGCGTTCAAAAATAATTGGATATAACTGGTAAAAGCATCCGAATCGCACAAATAATACTTTCCACTCTGCACTAAATGACCCTCGCATAACTTCACCCGTTTCGTCAGATCGACTCCGTTAAAAATGAATCGCAAATAGATTTTCGACGTCGCCTCTTTTTCGATCATTTCCACTCGCAAATTGCTTGCATAAGGAGGAATGCTGCCGTCGAATACGCCCAAAACGACGAGCAACGGTGCCAAACTGACGTCATGGCCGGAAAATAATTGAAACGCGATTTTCTTCGGATCATCTTTCAACGAGTCCAGCAACTGCCGCCACCTGGCCATGATCGGCGAGGCTTCCAAGAAAAATTTGTTCTTCCCCGACTCGGTCGTATGCAAATCGAAATAACGCATGGTGATAAATTTGTTCAACATGTTGACCATGTCCTTGGTCACGCAGTGGTCGTCGGACACGTGCGGCAACGGCTCCCTATGACAAGCGTAGCCCATGAGACTATCGAAGCACATGACCGCGTCCGTGGTCGAGTTGGTCTTCAATATTTCGTTTATTTTGTTTACTGTGAACGTTATGTGTTTGCCGCCTTTTTTATAGTATTCGCTTTGTTCCGAGTAGAAATCCGCGTTAAATTTGGCCAAACTCGAACACGAGCACCACATTTCCGAGCAAAAATTTACATTCGTCGTGCCCATAAAGGTCGATTCCGAGGCTCGTTTGGCGCTCAGGATACCGTGAACCAGCGCCAAACCCGATTGATAGGTTCGCGCGTACGTTGTCGTGTACAGGTATAGCTCGGTCGACTCGTCGTCGAATGGAAATGTATTCATGTAAATTTTTCTCAGCATTCGCCCCAGCCGGAACATCTGCACGACGCCCAGCATTGTCAGGTGTCCCGGGCGACATTTGTCGTTTGGCGGCAATTGGCGAAACCTTTGCAACGAGGCCGGTAAGATTTCTTGTTTCACTTCTGCCGAAAGTAGCTTTTCGTACAGTTCGTACAGCGCGAAATCTTCGTCGAGCCACAAGCCGCAGAAAGGCGTTTTGAAATGGTCGGCGAAATTGGTCAACGGCGCTCGATCGCCGTGGCGCGTCGAAATCGACAAGCCGCGCAGTTTCAACCCGTTTTCGCGAAGCTCGTCAACGGTGAGAGCTAGTGACGAAAATTTGTTTGCTTTGCTCGCTTGCGAGACATAAAAACAAAACAAACTAAGCATTGACTTACTGCTTTCTTCAACTATCGGATAATTGCAATACCGTTCGTAGGAATCATTCTCTCGATCACCAACATGCCGTTTCGAGCCGGAATTATTTTCCTCGTCGGCGTTGAGCGATTGAACCGAATAAGAATTTCGATTATGAAAAACTAAAAGCGAACAATTATTATTTGCTGTTTCGTAACTTTCCGAGCACTATCGACGAACTTACAAAAATAAGCGGCGCCCAGGCTTACAGCGGTTACCAAAGTTCCGGCGCCTAAATGGCGTTTTATTTGTCGAAAGCTCCACATGATTTAATTTTATAAGTGAATTAAATTTTTAGAAGCTAAATCATAAAATAAAATAACAATTTTTTAGAATGTACATGGTTGGCCGAAACATAACTAAAACTTTCCCAAAAACAAAAACTTTTAAACAAACAATGAAAAATGAGATTAAACACTAAGTTTTGGCCGAAAATCGGTTAAAAAACGTGAAAATGACTGAAAACTTGCAAATACGCGCACATTACGTGCGCACCCGCGCAATCGACAAAAACTCATAACTTATCCACTGACCGCATTTTAGCGCTAAACAAGCACTTATTTGCTCGTTTGAAAAGTTTACCAGTGCGGAACCAAAATTTAGATTCTTTGCTTGTTATGCAACTTTCTTCATAATTGAATGACTTTTCACTAACTTTTGTTTTTAATTTTGTTTGCTTTCAAAGTAGACAAGAATTTACATAACATTTTCTTATCTCTTCATGAGCCTAAATTCTTCAAATGTTTAGTAAGTTTATTATAGTGGGCGTTCGCTATTTTTATCAAGGTTAATGAGCGCGGCTACTTCAAAATGTTGCTCGTTATCATGACTGTCGCAACCGATTTGTTTTACAATTTTTTAAGTAATGGGATTTGCAGCGCCTGACGAACAATTTGTTATGATAGGTATGCTAAGCCCTACACAAAATGTTGATTTGATTTTACTAAATATGTTGGCGATGTCACAATGAGATCTGTTGATAAACATGTTGAAGTTTCTGACAGGCAGCTGTTGCAGCAATACTAGATACACTTTAATGGTTGCAGCCTTCCCCACAAATGTGAAGTCAACAACGTCATCGTTTTATTTTTTCAGCTAGTTCACGGAAAAGCCTTTTATCATCTGCTTTCTGGCCATTTTCGGCAATTTTCGTCAATTAATCACGAAATGTCATGAACAAGCTTGACTTTTTGCTTGCTCACAATTAAATGTAGTCAGTCGACGTAATCGATGCTTAGCAAATAAGAATTTTGTTTTTATTCACATGTGAATTGTTAGTTCAGCCAACGCACGACGGACTTTTGTTTGTTATCAGTGATAAAAAGTTATTATATCATAAAATCATAATAAGTAGCGAAGTTTGTCGAAGTATTTTTAAAGCTGAGTATCGCTTTGCGGTTCGAGCTTCATTGTTCTGCCACTGCCACTACCGTTACCACAACCACCATCGCTACCACTGCCACTTCAACTGCTGAAAACTATTCTTAATGAAGCCCACAAGCCGTCAAAGATCTTATTCGCTAAATGAACCGATGTCGCGAGGATCAGTTTTGGATTTGGTAAATCAAAAAAGTAAACCATTGCGCGAAGTCTACGATTATGAAATGAACAAATTCACCAACCTTACAACGTTTCACGGATTGGTTCGTTGGTACAATGGAAATTTAAAATCGAAACTGTTTTGGACGCTGGTCATCGGCGCCGCCGTCGCTTGTTTCATTCGACAATCAGTCGAATCGTGGAAATATTTCAATCAACAGCCGACGGTTACGAATGTCGAATTCGTGGCGCAGCCGAATGGATCCGATTTCCCTGCAATCACAATATGCAATTATAATCCAGTGAGGAAATCAGCTGTAGAAAGTAAATTATTTTTGTTTTAAAAGTTACCAAGTGCGACTGTCTTTGCATTAAAGTCAGCGCTGCAAGTGATGCAGCCTCGGCACCAATTTTACTCTTGCCACGAAGTTTTCTGTATCGAGATTGTGATAATTTTTTTAGGCTACAACATGTCAGCAAGCGTTTTGGATTACATCGTAATGGCTTACTTGCAAGTCGAAGATT
Source organism: Prionchulus punctatus (assembly GCA_034698125.1). Lineage (NCBI taxonomy): Eukaryota > Metazoa > Nematoda > Enoplea > Mononchida > Mononchidae > Prionchulus > Prionchulus punctatus. The sequence goes on along the minus strand of JAQGBA010000484.1, from coordinate 23,179 downwards.
TGTATGCCACTTACAATTTTAGCGAAATCAGACAATTTCATTCTGAATACGAAATTTTCCTGAACGCCAATCCAGAATTCGATGTCTACGAATTTTTCATGAATGCTGGGTACGGTACATTTCGGATTTCACTCCAAAGCAGCGTGTCAATAAATTTGTTTTTCTGGTTCTTATTTTAGCTATTCATGCAACGACATGTTCTTGCAATGCACTTTCGGCGGCTTGCCGATGAACTGTTGCGATTTCGCTGTTCCTGTGCTTACAGACATGGGCAAATGTTTTCAATTCCAAAATTACAGCAAAGCAAAATGGCTGGGTCGACAGTATATCTCTGGGCCGTATCACGGATTTCAAGCGTTCATAAACGTATCTGTAAATGAATATCCGAGTAAAAAGCAGACTTAGACAAGTTTTCTAACTTGCAACTATAGACGAAAGCAAATTTTAATTTTGCAGACACTTCCAACAACTTTTACGAATCCGGTCTTCGTGTTGTTATCCACCCGCATAAAAGCATAGCGCCAGTAGGCTCCAGCGGTTTATCATGCTCGCCGGGCAACAAACTGTACGCTGGCATTACTCAAACTCAGGTAGACGCCATAAAACAAGTTTACAAAAATTATTTGCTTGTTATTTGTACTGATTTGTCGACCGATTTCAGTATACGTTGTTAACCCCTGATATGTGGGGCCATTGTAAAAAGGAATTCACCGACGACGATTTCAACTTCAAAACACAGCCTGATTACTTGAAGGATTACTCGACGAACAATTGCGAGATAGTCTGCCTCTCCCAGCATTACATTGATCAATGTGGCTGTCTGCCACTTCGATACTTCAATACGTTCGCTGCGGGTACTTCTAACAGCTTTTTGACTACCAAAAATTCGTTTTTCAGTAATTTGACCTTTTTTTTACAGAAATTGCTGTGTGCGACCCAATGCAAATGGTCAACTGCACAATTTCGCTGAATGAAACTCGTAATCGGCTCAATAATTGTCAACACAAGCATTTTTTTATTTGTTATTTATTTGTTTTTGTAGTTTCAACAGATCCAACTTACTGGGCGAAAATTTGTCCAAAGTGCGACATAGAATGCGACCGTTGGGCTTACAACATAGAAAGTAGCTACATCAAGTTACCAACGAATCCGCACCATGGAAAATTATTGCAAGGTCGTTTGACGATCGATCATGCGCAAATGCAGTACGATTTTACGTCCTAGCCAGCGATTTAGCAAATGGGCGTACTGCCCTGACAACTAGACAGTGAAGAACAATGTCTAACTAGCGTGTCAGCAAACTCTTTTGCTTATTAGACAGAAACGTTTTGCTAAACTCTTTTCAAAAATATCGAGGCCGCTCGAAGTTATGGATTCCCTTTATCAGCAGTTATTTAAGAAGCTCAGAATAGATTCAAATCAAATAAAGTAGGTTCTAGGGCCAAACATCCAAAACAAAAAATGTGCTAGCCGCTATCCTTTCCTGTACGAGTTTTCACTGGGTGTTTTTATGACTGTCCGTGAGTTCATGAGAGTTTCATGCGCGTTGCATTCGAGTACAATGACAGTCCCGATGACAGTTCCATGACAGATCCATATCAGGTCATTGACAGTTTCTTTAAGGGCCATGACAGTTCAATGGCTTTTATATAAAATCCCGTGACAGATCCAGCCATTTCCTTGGCAGTTCTATTACTATTCCGTGACAGCCTCATGACATTACAACGATTGTTCCATGACAGAAGCATGACAGGCTCAAGACAATTCCATGATAGTTTCATCACAGTTTATGATAGTGCTTCATGACAGACCGATGACAGGTCCATGACAGTTCCGTGAATGACTATTTTATGACTGATCTATCGCTCAACGTCGCTACTTACTATGTTACCTTGTTACATTCTTTCGTGAATTACATGGCATGACTTCGCCATGGCTCATACAAGATTTTTAGTGAATTTGAATCTATACGACCCTATAGCTATGATGACTCCAACGACATGCTCATGGAATTTTGTTTTCAGAGAAAATCTTGCTATTGTGAACATTTACTTTTCGGATGTCAACTTCGTTAAATACAGCCAAATTCAAGCTACAACTTTAACTGCGACATTAAGTGAACGCTCTTTTGTTGTCACCGTCAATTTGTCAAGTTATAATATTTGCTTGTTTAGGTGCAATGGGTGGAAATATGGGGTTGTTTTTGGGGTGTAGTTTGGTTACTTGTTTCGAAATATTGGTATTTCTGTGCAAAGTCTGCTATGGCAGTTGTTTGCCTAAACGTCGAGCCAGCGTGCAGACGAAAAAAATGCTTGCGTCGCTCAATTCTTCAAAGGCCTCCCTTCAAAGATATTCCATATCGAGCAGACTTGAGGAGGGATCAAATCCATCAGGATCAGTAAGTACTTTCAGAGTGTTTCTACGTAAAAGCCGCTAGTCTTTTTTGCCTTATTTTCTCAGTGGCAAGTGTATGCATAGATGCAAACCGGTCGGTGAAGAGAATTTGTTTTTCAGGTGTCCTTCTTCTTACCAGATGCATCATCAGATGGTACCGAAAGCGTCGAAGACATGCTCACAGACAGTGTCAATAACAAAATATTCAGCGATAATCTGAACCATAAAGTTATGGAATCAGTGTACAAAAAATTTCGAGCTTACTTCTTAAAAGCATTAACATTTAACAAAAAACTACGGTCGAATTCAACAGAACCGATAATCAATGAATATTATCAAAGTGAAGAACCGATTTCATTCATTTCGATTTCTTTATAAAATCATTTAGAACAAAAAATGAACTGCCTGTGTTAGATATTGCATTCTATTCGACGAAATTCATAATACTGTTTAACCAAAGAGTCATGTTTAGTTTATTGTACGTGTAACGTTGTTAATTGTGTAAAAAAAGTAAAATATTGTTATAAGTGCAAAAAATGTTCAGAAAACCTTTAGCAAGCGCGTAAAAACTGTCGACATTTGTTAGTATTCAGGAAGACATGCAAACTGATAAAATCATATTATGTTTCTAAATAAAGCAAATAATGTCACATGCCATCGACTGAGACACGCCCTAACAGCAACTTTAGTGTCTTACTAAATAATTACAGCTCGTGCACACTGTAGCAACAATTCATTAATCATTTTCTGGACCACCCCATCTTGATTTATTTACCTGTACGACGGTTGACATGTTTCCCAGACCATATTATCTTAAAAAACTTTGCAAGAAAAACTATTGAAAATGGATTAATAGTAAGTCATGCATGAATGATTAAAACGATTTACCTATATACTAAAATACAGTAGGGAACTAGTTCTATAGTTCCAATGAATTTTTACCTAATAAACAAATGGAACGTTTTTAAAATACAGGTTTCGTCACTTTTGTCATTCTTTTAAACGGTTTTCTCACTGGTAACGCGTGCACATGCATTTTCTTACAGGCCAAGCCCAAAGATAGAAACATGTTGAAAATTACAGTGAAAATTTTCTTCTTATGCGTTTCGTCCATTGTAATATTCTTTGTATTTCAAAATATGAATACGGCGACATTCAACGAGAAATTAACCTATTATTACGCCGTCCAGAGCAACGTTCTAAAATTAGCCAGCGCCAAACAAAGCCTGGAAACGAGCGTTGAGGAGGTTAAAATAGTTTCGGGAAATTTATCCGACCAGTTGAAAACTTGTTTCGGTTCGACGACTGTTGATGTTATCAAAAAGAAATTCTTTTCGAATTTCACCTTGTTCCCATTGGACGCGAATTTCGCAGAATGCACGTTAACGAAAAGAACTTCGACGAAGAATTCTAATGTCAGAATTTTTGGTTTATTCAAAGATGATTGGTTCATATTTACGACTAATGTTCGAAATAGGCTGTCGATCGAACCTTCCTCGACATCATGCGCTTTGATTAATTTATCGCAAAAATTCATGGTCTTCGACTGCAATTTGATTCAAATACATTTCGTTCTGGTCACTGATAAGAAAGATTATTGGACGTTTCGAGATGTAAAAGATGAAAACAAAACGGAAGAAGACTTTGCTTTACCAAAGTAGGTCAAGCGGTGGAAAATGCAAGTGAGCCAATTCGGGGAAACGGAATGTGTGACAAAAATGATCAGTGATCCTTCGTGATCCATGAACTTGCATGATACCTGTTCGTGAGTTTTCATGATCAATGATCAACGATGCTCTTTCGCTAGCCGTATTGATTCATGATTCGTGATCAGTGATTTTTGAACAAGAAAGATGTTTGATAATTCACGATTAAGACATGAGCCTGCATCGCTAGCGGCGTGTGATCCATCATTATCCGGCACGGTCTAGAATCTTCATTACCCTAGATTCTTGGGTAATAATGGTCCAATTTCCATGATCATGTTCTTTCATGACACGAGATCAATGATCCCTGAACTTACCTTACAATATCCCTGATCTTTCTTTTCGATCCGTGATCTCTTATCTGTGCTCTTACAGTAGTCATGTTATTTAATAATCCATGATCCTTCAAGAAGTAGAATATCTTACTTGATCAGTGACCAACGCTGGTTAAAGAAAATAAAAGAGCCTGGCTGTACTCGACACATTATGAATAATGATGAATGATCTTTTATGGTCCACGATCCGTGATCCTTCACGATCTGTGAATCGTAATTAAACATTATAGAAGATGTTTAATATCTTCTTAATCTTATTTTCCATGGGTAATGATCCGTCACTTCATGATGGATGTCTAAGATGATCCTCCTTTCTCATTATTTGTCCAGATCTAAAATTCGTCACATTCTATTTAAGACTATTATTATATATATTATTCCGTGACCTTCATGAATAACCGCCGAATGATTCATGCCGCTGTCATGCTAAATCCTGATCCTGACTCTTCATGTTGTCTTCATTCATATTTTACACCTCCATGAGTTTCTGTGCTATGACGACGTCACGTGATCCTTGCGATTAATCCACGAGTGTTTGAAAATAGTTCCTAATTTTATTAACAAATGCATGACTTTTCTAGTTCCGTCTTCCGACAAATCCAATCTATTTGTATATTGAGGTTCCTTCGAGACTCTCAATGACTAATCCGCGAAATTCATTGAGTTCCTTCCAGTCTCTTCCAAAACAATTGTTTTGTTTTGTTTTTAAGGTTAGGGTACCAGGTTGTTCGCGTGGAACAGACGAAAATAATCGCCCCGTTCGATTTGGAATTATTTCATCGATATATAAATTACGCCAGACTTGTAGAGTGCGATTTAAAAACATCAATTGACTTTAAAAAGAAATATGCACATTATTATAAAAATGGAACAAAATTATCGATGAAGAACTTTGCTTATTTTGTGCAATATAGAAATTTGTTACACAGTTTGAAAATGACGCCGCTCATTTGTTCTGGAACTCTATTAGGTAATATATCGAACACTATTTCTGTTTTTGAAAACTTTTCACCTTTCATTTCAGGCTGGTATCGAGAATGTGGAATTATTCCTTACACACAGTAAGACAGTAAGATTCACCAATAAATGCGTTTTATTCTTCGTCTAATTGACGTTTTTTAAACATGTGTACCTGATTTTCATTTCAGTGATTTCGATTTCTGCGTACCGATTTCGGACTATAATGAGTATTTAGAAGATACATTGTTGTCACATAAAGATTTCACACTATTAGTTCGTTATGGAGTGGTAAGATAGGCGTCATGGCTAGCGATAAAATTTGTTTAGAAATCGTCTTATATTTGCAGCCGAAAGATTCATTGGAATACACAATCTTGGATCCATTGAAAATGAAGATAGATCTCTTTTTCCTTTACGACGAATCCAACCATACGTGGATGGGTGGAGTTGGCAGGAGCCGCCAAAAATTGAAGTATAATACAATTGATGGCATTATTTCAAAACTATAGTCGATTTTCACCCTGGCTTTCAGATCTAGTTATCCACTTCTAACAAACATTTGTTCGGCGGATTTGCTCGGATCTTTATTTCACTTACCGTGTAATTTTCTCGGTTACATCGAATCAGATTATGGCACGAAATGGATGATACCTGTGCATCAAAAAAACTTTTATTGGTACAAATCGGCGCTGTCGACGCAAGTGATCGGAACGTACACGAAAGCAGAATGGCCAACAGTTGCAAAATGTTACGTGAAGAGTTGGTGCAACTACATCTATAAATTATAATTGTCATTCAATGAGAATAAATGGTGCTAAAATAAATGATATTATTCGTCACAATATGAATTGTTTTGGAACCACAAATCCAAAAATACAAAATTTGACTTCGGGACAACACAAATAAATTTTCTGTTAGTGTACAACTACATATAAACATTTTACAACTGTGGCTGCAAATGGTACAATAAGCCTAAATATAAAATTAACAATCCGTATTCAGATATGGATTTTTAAGTAAGAAGCATGGTACCTACAACGGCCTGCAGCCTGTCTAATCGTAACCACATGCTCGAAATCAATATCTGTATTCAGATTGTAAGTCTCAAATTAAAAATTACTGTATTACAGCCGCAGTTGTGAAACGACTTTCCGGCTACAACAAACAGATTTCGGCTTTAAAGACGCACAGAGTTAAGCTATTCCCACTTTTTATCATTGAATCCAAGTTCTCAAAAAAAACTACCGTTTTGCACATACTGTTTAATATTGTGTTGTATTGCTGTACTTACCTGCAATCATCAATTTAATGTGTGAATAAACACTTTTTCAGAAATTGATTTATTCAGTGATATTAATGACAAGAAAAACCAAAATCGATGCACAATTTCAAGGCATATTAACGAGTCATGTCCACTTACAATTACGACTATAATCCGTTCAAAACTGCGGCTGGAATAAAAGTAAAGTAATCTTAAAGTTGAGATTTACAATCCGTATTCAGATACTGATTTCCGAGCGTGCGGTTATGTTCAGCTAGACAGCAGTCCATTGTCTGGATCAGCCTGCAAAATCAACACCTGAACACGGATTGTAATTTTTTACTTTGGGATTACTGTGCTTTTACTCCAGCCGTAATGTTTAAGGACTATAATTCAAAATGTAATCATTCGATGCAACATCTTTTGTTTCAATGGACTGTTTGTTAGCAACGTGCAATTAACCTTTTCAGTGCAAGTGACTCCGCAACATGAAAGTTTATTTTTATGTATAAAACCCTAAATTTTCACTATTATGATAAAAATTCAAACAAATTTTTGTATGGGCTACCCCAAACTGCTACCTACTGCTACCACGCATCAGCATATACCTTAAGTAGAATAACACTCAGAATGTTAGACGGACATTCAGAACGACTTTAAAGTCTGTATTAGGAAAATTTTGATGAACAGAAAAAGTTGTAACTAAGAATAATTAGGTGTAAATTGAATAGAATTTTTAATTCAAATTCGTTCAATTCAAAATAAAATTTTGGCATGTTAATTTTTCATTGTTAAAAGTAAGTAAGTAAAGTAAAGCGAAGAGCGATTCGAGCAAAAGTGGTATTCATGACATAATTAGTCTGTTTACTAAAAACGAGCTTAATGATCGCAAAGCCTAACGATCGTAAGCATCGATCAACAGTAAGTACTCCGGTAGGCTCAATGTCCTGGTGGAAAGAATTGTCAAATGGCAAATGTGGCAGATATCGTGTAAAAAACACTTATTTTGTAATGTGCCTTGCAGGCACACAAATACTCCAAATAAATGTTTGCTTTTTGCAATTTTCGATGTCAGCTTGCATTTCTCAAATCAAGTCATTCATCATAGACGGTTTTGCGATTTATTATTATTATAACATATTGTTAACCCACGAACTATACATAGTTCATATTATTGACCACAAGAAACGGAAAAATGCCCTAATGGGCAAAAGGTGATGTTTCTCCTTTTATATATATGCAGAACCTTCCGGATATAAAAGACGGGAACTAGAGTTTAACATTCATGCAGAACCTTCAGGGTATAATTACAATTTCTACATTTCGGCAAATATTTTTAATAGCCGGCCTTATGAGGTTAGTAATTTGGAACAGTGCAAGACCATTTCATTATTGCGAGACCATTTCAAAATTGAGTTAACCTGATAATCAGTTAAATGCTCCACGTAACCAACGAAAAAATGGTCTATAGTTGCAATTTGAATTTCAACTAAACCGACAACTGTGAGATTTTTTCGCAAAATTTTTTATCACATTTTGCATCGATTAAACATCCGGAATTACCGGTCGATGGGTCTAAGATACCAAAGTGACGAAAATTTTACAAAGTTTCCTTCAAGGATTCGAATTTCCATCTTCGTATTATGGCTGAGAAAAAACTTTTACGACTGTTAGAAGAATATATTCCAACCTATCTTGCTGCCCTCCGAGCAAATTGCCGTAACTTTTTTAATACAGTAAACAGTCACACGTAACTTGACTTACGATTAGTTCGCGATCCGTGCTACTGTAAAAAAAAAATTTGCATGAAAAACTTTAATCATGCAAATCATAAATGATTTATGATATATTTCACGACCAACTTACTGAGTGGAACTAGTTCCAATTATTGTACCACAACAAATTGCCACGTTTTCAAAGTCGTATACAGTGTTCATCTTTTGCAATTATTACAAACAAGTTTCCGCGTGTGCTTCTTCATCAGTTGTGTCGACAATGATGTCAAGATTTCACTTTTTATGCTTTTCATGCATTCCAGTGTTTTTCCTTTATCAATCGACCTATTTTGCAACTTTTAATGAAAAATTCAGTTCCTATTTCTCAGTTCAGAACATCATGGCAAAGATGAACAAATCGAAAAATTTTGATACTAATATTTTTAAAATTAAAATCGTTTCCGGAAGTTTATCTCACCAATTGAAAACTTGCCTAGGCTTCAAGACAGCCGAGGTAATGAAAGAAAGTTTGTTTTCCAACCTCGCTTTCTTTCCATTGGATACGAATGTCGCACAATGCATGCTTTCGAAAAGAACATCGATGAAGGCTTCTCAAGTACGAAAATTTGGTCTGTTCAGTGAAGATTGGGCATCATTTACAGAGAAAGTTTGGAATTCGTCGTCAAACGCATTGCACTCTTGCGTGTTGACTAAAATTAGACAATCATTTATGGTTTTCGATTGCACTGGACTTAAAATTCATTTCGTGCTTATTAATGATAAAATTGACTATTGGATGTTTCGAGATGTTCAGGATGCTGGTAAAATTGAAGAAGAATTCGCTTTGCCCAAGTATGCAAATCAATTACAGTAAAACCCCGGAAATCCGGACACGCGGAAATCCGGACACCCCGCGAATCCGGACAGCCGGCTCGGGTCCCGTCTGAAGTCATATACTTTAACATTAGACCAAACCTCTATAATCCGGATTCCCGCCAATCCGCCTCCGGACAGCAATACCGCGGCTCCCAGCTATCCTGTAACACCTCGTAAATCCGGACGAGCCCCTGAAATCCGGACGGGAATAGCTCAAAAACCAGTTCGTAACCCCGGTAATCCGGACGCGAGAATCTCAGCGCCGTCAAATGTAGTCTAAACTAATCGATATGTAAATTTCTGGCAGTGTTGCATCAGCAGAAAAAGCGAAGGACGAAAAATCGCGTCATTTTTTCATTTTAAACTGCGTCTTATGATGCTGCGTTAGTACGCGAAAAAATAGTCTAAAATAAATGTTGACATGTGCTTGAAGAATATGTCAGGTTTTTTTTTAGCTCTTTGACTGATAAATTACGTAATTGCACATTCCAGAATCAAAATCTTGTGTATTTTGGGCTTAAAAGTCATATTAATCGCCACTGCGCCTCTCTATAGTCCACCAGAGTTTGCAGATGATAGCCAGAAGTAGCTTAATACACTCAAATGGCCGTTGACAGCATGTTTGGCCAAAAAAAACAAAAACCTATAATCTGGACACCCCGCAAATCCGCACAGCCGGCTCGGGTCCCACGGGTGTCCGGATTTCCGGGGTTTTACTGTATATAGTTTGAAGAGAATTCAGTTGAAACTATAGTTCCAAACAACTAGTACAGCTTTAAATTATCATTCACTTATAAAGTCTAATTGAAACTTTGTTTTTACAGGTTGAGTTACAATGTAGTTCCCATTTCTCAAACAGCAATAATTTGTCCATTCGATTTTGACTTGCTAAATCGATATTTAAATTCAGCCCGATTTTTAAAATGTGATTCGAAAACGGCCATGCAATTCAAATCGAATTACTCTGACTACTCTTACTTTTAGGATAGTACAGAGAATGTGGAATAATACCTTACACTCAGTAATTTGAACCATTTTTTTATCTTGGTATTTTGATGAAACACGTTTTCATTGGTTTATGGTTTGTATGAAATATTTTTTTGTCTGGTTTTTTAATTTTAATGATAAACTAAAATATATTATAATGTTTTGAAACATTGTTTTTCAGAGATTTCGATTTTTGTATCCCAATCACAAATTATAATCAATATTATGAAAATACGTTGATGTCGCATAAAGATTTCAAGCTATTACTTCGATATGGCATGGTAAGTCGCTTGCAAACTGAAGACCACAGCAAAGAAAAAATTCATTTTTTAGCTCAAAGATTCTTTGGAATATACGATTTTGGATCCTCTCCTTTCGAAAATCGATCTATTTTTTCTTTGCGAAGAAGCCAACTATACTTGGATGGGTGGAGTGGGCAGAGACCGCGCAAAATTGAAGTGAAACATTTTTTCATGCAAAAATATCACTGGCTAATTTGCAAAATTTTTTTCAGATATATTTATCCTACGCTTAGAAACATTTGTTCAACCGATTTGCTTGGTTCTTTATTTCACGTGCCATGCAACTTTTTGGGTTTCATTGAATCCGATTACGGACCCGATTGGAAAACACCCGTTCATCAAACAAATTTCTACTGGTACAAATCACCATTGTCGGTCAAAATAATTGGAACTTACACAGAACAAGAATGGCCCACAGTTGCAAAATGTTACTTGAGGGACTGGTGCGAACATTACAATATACCATACACTGACCAGACATAACTGTTGTTTTATTTTTTCTTTATCAGCAATATTTTTGAAATGTAAATAAGAATTCTCGTTTAATAAATAAATTGGGATTCTACTGTAGATTATCCAGTGAGTAAATCGGAAATCCTTCGATCATTCAATTGTCAAAATTTGATGACTCTTGACTTTTGACCGGTTTTCTTCTTCATTCCATGTCGTGTTTTATATATGACATGCACGTGTTGTAAAATATCTGGACCATTCCAACGTAGATAACGCGAGCGTGTGGCGGTAAAAACAAAAAATTTATCATTTGAGTTGGCGGCCACACGAGCCAATCGAGCTGAAAACGATTTATTATCGGTAAAAAAAAATTTGTCGAGGAATTTTGCTAATATGGTATTTTTATTTTTTACCGCGTAAATCCATTTGAATTTTTGGCCATACTCAGTTGTAATCGATTTCATATTCTGACCTTCCAATAAATTTATTGCTGCAATAAGAATGAGCAAATTCAGCTTAACTTGATCAAATTTTACTAAAGTTTGAGCAAATACTTGAAATGAAAACAAAGGAAAACACTGGACATGAAGCTTGATCTAGAGCAATTTTTTTCAGCACAATTTTAAAACTATTGCCAGGTAGAAATCCGTCCAGCCATTTGTACCAGTAATGAGTCATGGGTCCGATAACAAGTCCAGCAATTGCAAATCTTGCTAAAAATTCTTTAAGTAAATTGATGTACAGTATACAGAGAAAAAAATCAACGACAACCTGTCCTAGTGAAATCGTATTCGGTCTTTTTATCATTCCACGATTTCGATAACTTCTGCTGAATCAAATCGCCAGCTCCCAACAAGCAGCTGCAGCACACAGTATTTGTTGCTAATAAATATTTTTGCGAAAATATCCTATTTACTATAAGCTTGACTTTACTGAACATGCTTGAGGTTGTACTCTACTGAAACAGTTTAGGTAATCGAAATTCATTTTTATGGTTGCTTTTAATGCGTTCTACTTAATTAATTTAGCTACGAATATTCGCCAATTGGGAAATTTTTCAATCATCATTTCGGCTTTAAAATAATTAAATAGCTGCGGAGGGCAATAAAATTTGCGAAACAGCACTTTTAAATCAATTTTTGCGATGCTTAGGTTAGAATCATCTTATATTTCTAGCAGAAAATGTGTTCGATTGGCGACTTTCCCAGCAAATTTTGATTCTCCAAAAAAAACCAATTTCGTGCACTGTTTTGCTTGAAAAATGGCTGGAATTTCAGCTTTACGTGTTTACACAACTAAAAAACATTCAAGTACGGTTTCTGTTCAGTTTTCAAGTTATTTTTGCTTCATTTTTCATTTTTCCTCAGGCGGATTATTTCAAAATTCCGTCCGATTTTTCATTTATAAACCGCAAACATATCGTGGAATTTATAAAACCGACGGAATGTACGTTTACAAAGATCAATTGCTCGTTCGCCAAGGTCGACAGTTGAATTATTATCCGGGATTAAACGTGAGATAATTTGCAAGCTAAGAAAACAAAATTTGCATTTAAACTGTTTGGCCGGTGCAAGTTTTTTTGTCTTTGCAGGTTATTTGCCAGAAGAAATGGTTAGACAATATCTTAATAGCAATGTGCGAAGGAACAGTTTTCATTACAACCGAAGACGTGGATCCTACCCCATATTATTTCACAGCAACGAAGAAAAAGGAACTTGCTGACACCGGCTTGCCATTCAAAAAGTTAACTTTCAACGTCGTTCCAAAACAAGAGATAGCCCGATTTAAACTTAAAGAAGCTATCTAAATGTAGAAATCCCGTTTGTTTTTTTGTTTGTTTGCTTTACGACGTGCTAAATAAGTTTCTCATGCGTTTTATTACATTTTTTTAGTTGATTATAAAAATTCAAATATGTTCCAATCATTTTATTTTGTTTCTTTTTGTTGTCGAGTTTATGGATTCCAAAAGATAAGCCCTGTCTCGATTTTCCTGAAAACAAGCAAAATAAGTGCTAGCTAACGACTTTTGAGGCATCCTGTCTTCTTTTACCAAGAATAAGAGCTTGGTCATTTTCTTGACGAGTTGTTGTTCTGCGCTCGATAGTGCATTGTAATAGCAGGTTATCAGCCTTGAAAAACAAATTTCTTGTAGGTACTATAAGTTCATGCACTTTTGACGTCCCTACCCTAGAAGAATAACGACAAGTAATACGAATGGAGGTTTCGCTAAGAGCCAGAAGAATTGAATTAAAATTATTGGCCAAGTGCTTTCCACTGATATGTCTATCGTTGACCAAATATTTTCGGACAGTGATCGAAATGGTCCACAATATTGCGATGGAGGCATTCTAAGAGAATTGGCAATGTTCATTGAAATTTTTACGAAACGAAAATTGACCCGTTACCTAACGATAAGATACACAAAAGTGGTTAGAAAGAAGAAAAATGAAATGAGCAAGATAAGAGTGAAATATGATTGAGTTTTTGCCGTTTTGTATGGCTTCTGGGAAAAATCGCAATTCTTCGCCAAAGTCAGCTAAAAAACAAAAAAAACGACTTCGAAAACAAACTTGAGAATCATTTTCAAGCGCTTACCTGCTTCAGGTAGAAGACGATTAGTGTTTTCAATGTGACTATCATTGGTAAGAATGGAACGTAAAATGTGCCCATCCAGCACAAGGTTTGTGAATAAACCAGATCCAAAACATTGGCGGGAATTTCGAACTGTTGCTTGCCGATGAATCTTGTGAACTTGGAATCATAACCAGTGACGATGATCCTATAAATCAGCACAGAATGAGCAATGTCAAGTGCAGTATAGTTGCGCTTGCTTCGATCGAACTTACCTTCTTGGAAACTCAATAAAAAATACTGTGGCCACAACCACAACTATATCTAAGATGGTCAGTTTATAAAATTGCTGGCCAATGTACGTTTCCCAGCATAAACATTGAATTTTTCCCGAGCAGACGTCGAAAATTCCGCTACTAGATGTCGCCACAGTCTCGCCCTCGCTGCAGCTGTTGATTTGAGAAATTACGGTTAGAATCAAAATTATGACCGAAGCGAGTCGCAAGAAGACACTTCTAAAATACAAACAGCTAGAAATCGAGGCATTTTTTGAGTTTATCATTATTTCATGCTGTACTTGATTAAAATTAATCGCAATTCAACCGGTACCGAATAGTCTTCCAACAGAGCCAAATAAGTCATCGCCATCGGGACGATCAGGTTCAATACAGTAATCGTAAGCGATGGCAAATATTCGATGATTAAGTTCAATATTCCTCCGGATGTACTATCGTGCTATAAATGACGAATTTAAAACAAAATTCTGGTTGCGACAATGTCTCATTGCGGACCTCTGTTGACTTGACTGTGACGTAATAGATGAGCAAAAATGAACCGAAAATCAAAACTAAGTTGATGAAAAAAACAAAAATTCTCAAGAAAATCAATCCGATTGTTTGTCTTGTGGTTCTCGATTTGCGACGAATCGTGTCATTATCGAATGCTAATTCGTTCTAAAAATTCACGCTAATTACTGAACAGCAATTGGACAAGAATACAGTAACACTGTACAGTTACTCGGCATACCGTATCTGTACAGTACCTTTAAAGCTCGTCGTAGGTTTTTATGCTTGAGCAATGATGCTTTTGGATTAATCATACAGTAATCCCAACTGGCGAACACCTGTGGAAAATATTTTTCACTAGAGCCAGTGCTGAATAGTTCAACATTTTTCGCACTCTTGCCAATTCTGAATACAAATTTTCGGTAGTGAACATGCAAGTAGAGCTGTAGAGGCAGAAGAACTTACGTGATCATCATTAACAGAAAAGTTACAAATAAACAAGCGAAATTGACCAATAAATAGGCTAAATTTAATTCGTAGATGTAAGAATTTTGTACAGTCAGTAAAACAGCTGATGCGTAGGTTCCAACAAATAAGAGTTTGTCACTCATCCAGCCCTAAAGAAGACAATTTTATTGAACTGGGTACACGATTTTGTTATCATTTCGGTTGTGCTGTAGTTGCATTGCAATGGGGTTTCAGTCAGTTGCAGTGCAGTTGCAGAGCAGTTGTTGTGGTTGCAATGAGCAGAGCAGTTGCAGTCCGGGTGCAGTGAAATTTTAGACAAATTGCAGTGCAGTTGCTGTGCAATTGTATTGAAGTTGCAATGTAGCTGCATTGCATTTGAGTAGCTTCAACTACTGTAGTAATGCACACACAGTTCCTTCCAAAAAATCGAAACAAAACTCGATCCAATTTCTATTCTCGTATGACGTTTCATTACAAACATATTTCGCACAGTCTGCTTCAACGACTTGATCAGTTAACAAGTAATTTCGTGCCTGAAAATTAAAACACATCGTGCTCAATAGTCGACTAACACTGCATCAAGACATTGCACTTACAGTTTCATTCTTTGAACAAATGTTCCTTTGATTTACCGTCCCTGGTACTATGATGAACAAGGCGATGAGTATGGAAACGAATAAATTCAAAAAGAACAGCCATTTTACGAAACTGAAATAAGCCATGATATCAGTGCCGTAATTGCCTGAAACATTAAAAGCTAGCGCAATTTTAGTTGATGACCGAACGCCAGTGGCAAGCAACTTACCTTCCACATTTTTCAAAGTTCCAACCCACGGATTAATCCAATTGAAGTTCTCTTTCCTCGGCTAAAATACACTGCGATATGCAACAAGTATGACCACTGGCCAGTGGTCTCCACTGGCTACCACAACCACATGACCCAGTGCTTACTTTGAAGATAAATCTCTTTTTCGAAATTCGTTGACCGAGATCTTGATAAGAATTCTGCATCCTTTACGAACAAAGCAAACAAATACTCAGCCTTCGCCTTCGCTCAAGTCAGACTTTCCACGTTACTTCATCTTATCATCTTTTATCTTCTCCAAATCCACGAGATATCTGGGCGTATTTTTCGGATGTCCGTGATATCCTTGATTCCAGCAATATGTTGCCCAGCACTTGCGCCGTTTGATTTTCGTAAATTTCAATTTGCCATCGGTTTCGTTGATCATGAACAATTCGGCTCGTCGCTGTTCATACTCGGGATTGAATTCGGTCGTGAATTTTCGAATTATATTCGCAACATTTCGAGCGATATTCGTATTCTGCTCTTCCAGCATCGCGAGAATTTTCGATAAATTGACCGGTTCATCGTCGGTCAGCGTCGATTTATCGTCTAAAATGTTGTTTTGAGTTACTAGTTCCGATTTCGGTTCAAATATCGTAAAAATCTCTCGCAATTCGTGGCTGTTAGGCGACGCTGTCATCAAATCGTCTTGATTTTCAGGTACGTCGTGACTGGAATTCATTAATGGACCGATGATGTCGAACAGCGATTCATTTTTAACTTCCAAATTATCAATCGCGGAATAATTTCGCTTTAACCCCCTAACTAGTGATTCACCTGGATTGGATATCAGCGGATTATCCTCCTGGTCGACATCGTTTGGAAAAGTCCGATCTCCGTCGATTTCGTTGGAATTTCGTAAATTTATACTTTCGACATCGGTAAGCGAAGTTGAAACGATTTTGTTTGGGATTCCAGCAGATGTTGATGCATCGCTGCCGTAAAATCGAGCCAATTTAACGGCTTTCGGTTTCGTTGGCTTAGCTGCTTCGACGTCGTACGTACGACGCAGTCGTTTGGGGGATATAGGATCGGACATTATTTCTAAATAAATTTCAACACATTGAACTATAACATGTTACCTTACATCAAAGGAGAAGTGGTATCTAAAATAATTTGAATTTCAAACAAGTCAAACAGCGAAATCAATATCATTTTTACGTTGTAAAATCAAAAGTGTACTTAGAAAATGTGATTAAAACTTTCTGTGTCAACAGTTCACGCGTAAACGACAGCGCTAACGACTTCAGTAAACAATTTTTATCGCCGTCATGCTATTAGTAAAAAACATCCAGTAAAAAAGTATCCAGTCGTTCTATTGAATTTGCAAGCGTGTTGAAGTGTTAAAGTTGTAAGTAAGTTGAAGTGTTAAAGTTGCAAGTGGGCTGAAGTGTTGAAGTTGCAAATATGGGTTGAAGTTTTGTGATGTGATTTTCTGAGGTTGATATTTTGTGTACTAGCTGCAAGGTCTGCAATTAAAACATCCAGCGGATTTCAGATTGATTTGCTGTATCAGCTTGCTCAGCAATTTGATTGTACACAGCAATTTATAATGACCTACTTTCTTCCACAACAGGCTTTTTTATGTGTATCGCTTTTTAAACGTTTAGTTCACTTGCCGCTGCTGTTTTTGTATTTAATCTTTGTAACTACAAGACAAGCTTTTTTATATAAGAACTTTTACTTTTATTCATATAGTTTTTGATAAATCCCGCTTAAAAAAAAGAAAATAACACAGTTCGACCGACCACACCGAACGCCCCAAAATATACATAATGCAAAACGCGCACAGACAAAGAAAAAGGCACAAAGAAAGTAAAACGGCGAACTAAATTCTACCACAAAAAAGATTCAAAGAAAAAATGGCACGAAATAAAAGAGAAAAAAAATAAAGAACGAGAAAAAAACAAGAATAATCTCGGAGGCACTCGTATTTTTGGTTAAAAAAAGCTTTTTTCTTTTAAAAAATTCACGCGATCAATGATTCATTTCCGGTTTCATCAAATTCAAACATTGCTTCAACAAATCCACTTCCTGCCGCAAGTGATCGAACTTGGCGCTGAGAGCCTGAGATAAAATATCGCCAAACTGTACTTGCGTAAAAACTATAGTTACACAAGAACTATGGCCTCATTAGAACTACAGTTGCAATCGCATGCTAATTTGCTTACCACATTTTCCCGATTTCCAACAAGCGGCACTTCGTTGTCGCTGACAACAGTCTTACATACTTCGTACGCGCTGTAAAAATTTGCATAACGCTCGGCGCTAACGGACAGGCAATGTTTTTTGATCAAATGCTTTTCCATCGACTTCTTCTTCGAACAATGGTAATCGCATAGATCGCATTGGAATTCAGTTTCGATGCGCTCGGCCACGGACGAAGACGACGAAGGCAGCGAAGAAATTTGTTTTTCCAAACTCTTCACCGACTCAACGTTGAATTCGTTCGCCCAACGTTTTTTCGGCGGAAAATGACTCGATTCGGAGTGTGTTTTGCAATCTTTCACGCTGGCAGCGGCTACAACGATTGTCGGTTGTTGATAAATCGATTCGACGACTTCAGCCGATTTCTTCGTCGACGCTGACGCTTGGCCGACGTCCTGCAGATCCAGCGCGGACTTAGTTGATTTTCGACCGATTTTTTGTTTTCCACTATCTTTCACGTCGTCCACTGGCTCGTTCTTTATCGAAATTTCTTTATTCATCAATTTGGCAGCTAATTTCTGATGAATTTGTTCGACTTTGGCGAACGGCAAAATTTTCACGGCTCGTTGACTGGCGGCGGTGGCGTTCCTTTGTTGTTGTTGTTTGACGCCAGATTTTTCACTGTTTTCCAATTTGATTTGTTTTTTCGGCGGACTGGCGGACAAAACGCTGTCGGTCGACGGACGTTTAGCATTTTTGACTTTCTCACGTAAATTGGAAAGATTTTTGGGCAAAATTTTCAAGCTTTTCGGTTCATTATGCAAAGATTTGACAGCCGATGCATCGGATGATTTCGTAGAAGAATCGGACGGTTTGAAAATCGATAAATCGCTTGACTTGACGGCCGATGCATCGGTCGCTTTCCTCGGAATGACTTTCGACGGTATTTTATAGGCGGCGTTGTTGATTTCTTGAGATTTCGTCGACGATGAGACGAAATGAAAATCGTCTAGTTTCGTTTCGCTGACGGACACGGAATCGATGTCGATACGGGCTGAACTCGGCGTTGCTCTCGATTTATCGGCCATATCGATTTCCCTTTTTAAATCTTTCAATATATCGCACATGTGATCCATCGAACCGGATTTACATCCGCACGGCAAAACTTTCGCATTGAACGAAGTTGATTTAGCCGATTTCGATAAATCAGGCAATTTGACGGCGAAGTCGACGCTGTCGATTTCGATGGGCGATATAGGAGACAAAATGACCGGTGGTCCGTGACAGGACGACACGGCGTTCGTCTTCAAATTCAACCAGTTGGGAGGCTTCGGCTGATAGAATTCGGTTCTACTTTGCGATTCAACAAATCCGCTGCTCGGTCTCATCGATGGGGAGGCCGACTTTTTGCTCGAATCTTGGCTACGGGCGGCGCTGGGCACTAAAATCGGACACGTGACCTTTTTCAAATCGCAAACCGGGGTCGATGACGCCATTGGCACGTTCATTGAATCCAGTGCGGCACATGGCTGTTTACAAGCAACGATTTTCGACTGGTCCGTCGACTTTCCGTTGGCGGCGCCGCAATCGCCGCTTAATTTTTTCAATATACGCGGATCTTTGAACATTGGATTAAAGCCGAAAGCCGTTTGCATCGAATAAAATGGATTCGGCGGTAAATCAGCTGGACAGTCGTTGACGTAAATCGGAGGAGAAATGTTGTTGTCGCTCGCGAAAATCGGCGGCGGCGGCGCCCAAGTCTGAGGACAATGAAGCGATTTATTATCCTAAGAAGCAAAATATAGAGTAAAACAAATTTAGTGAACGGTCAGTGATCTACGGATGGCTACAACTATGCGACATCAAAAAAATCAAGATTTGCGCAACATGCAGCGACTAAGGACAATTTTAGCAAGTCTGTAGGTGTTCGGGAATTTAAAAACAAGCTTAATGTCTTATCCAGTGGCCTATCAATGCCTAAAATAAGACGTTAGCAATTTTCAAGCCTCGGAAGCAAAGTAGCCAGTCGAAAGATGTTCCTAGCTTACAAAACAAATACACAACGCCTGGCTAGTGATCTATCAACGCTAATTTGTACTTTCTTTCAACTTTACAGAAGCTCAGCCTTTTACCATCGACGCTGCGACACGACGTACTTGGTTATTATTTTGCATGATATCAACTCTTTCGCAGACACGATCCGATTTCGGTCGCGTTTCAGCGAAATTAGGTCGGAAGAAATCCTTCCGCCTTTTGTTCATCTCGCGAACGTTTTTATTGAGCGATTGTTGCTGTTTGTTGCCAACTGAAGTGTTGACGCTCGATCGAACGTCGTGAAACGATTTGATTTTCAACTTGGAACACAGCGACTGATGCGCTCGAAAGCAAGGCATAGAAAAGCAAATCTGACCGCACCGGCAGCGAAACATGTTCTTCTTATGATAGCGCCACATGTGATCCCAAAAATGCCGCATGCCCGCCGGCTTCGACGAGCAGAACCAGCAGTCAAACGACGTTCGTCCGACGTGCGCCGTTTTGATGTGTTTCATCAATAGCGACGTATCGTAGAAATGCTTGTTGCAATACGCGCAACAACTCGGCAATAGATGATTTCGATACAGATGATGGCAAAGTACTTGCGGCCGACGGAATTCGTCTTTGCAAACGTTGCAAGCGTAAATGTCGTCGACGACGTCCGGACTTCGGCTCCTGCTTCGACTTCGACTGCGCTTTCGCTTGTACGATTCCCTGAAAATGAAAGAAAAACTAATAATTGGAATCGGATCGCAAAAATAATGGCAAAGCTAAGAAGTTATCCATCAGCGATCTAGCATTGCAAGTAGTCACTTTATCTACTTTGCATGCAGCTATCTATTCAGTGCTATCCTTTCACCAATCCAGCTAGCCTTGCAACTTCACCACTTCAGTGACTTGAAACACCCCCACTTCACAATGATTGCAACTGTAACACTTCAAAGAGAATTGCAACTTCGCACAACCTGCAACTTCAAGTCTTGCGCTGAAATCATCTACGGATCTAGCAAGGTTTATTATCCAGTGATTTAGCTCGCTAGCTCTTTTTACCTTGATCCATCCATTGAACTTTGACTTTCGTCCTGATGAGATCGAGAGGATCGCAACTTCGACAAGCTACCGGCGCTATCCGACAACAACATTCCGCTACTACTATTTATGCTATGAGACGAGTCGACGTTTATCGTCGACGATTCTTGCTCGGGCGGACGATTTTTTTGTTTTTCCCAAACGTTAACAGGCGACGCCGAACGCCAACGTCGACGTCGGGGACGGTTGACTTGAAACGGACGAAATAAACGCGAATCGCCGCAGACGATCGTTATAACGTCTTCCATAACTTCACGCACGGCGGAATCGTCCATTCATAAAAACCAGTTGTTCGCCTGGGAAATTTGCATAAAATTCGCTTCAAACAGGAAGAACGAAAAAATGCATTTAGGCAAAAATTATGTATGAAAAACTAACTTTCCGATGAAAGGGGGATTTTTTGCACGTTTTTTGACGATTAAGAGCAAACTTTTAACGGAAAATCGCCCTGACTAGAAATTTTCCGAGTAAAAACTACCAACTCACTCCGTGACGCGACCAACCGACGTTATCGAGACAAAGGAACAAAACCGAAGACGTTCTATGTCGATTTCCGCGTTCGCTCGGGTCTCGACACGATTATTTGTACTTGACATTCGAGTAACTTTTTGAAATTATTTACATAAATGTTATGGAGTTCGCTTGATTTACTTGAACTCTTCAAAGGGACCGAATAAAATATTGCTTAAATTTGTGGAAATCAATCAAATCAAAAGCGCGAAAATTGATTAAGTTTGATTAAGGAAGAAATGAAATGTCTGCCAATGAATAAATCAGGAAAATTATTTTTTATGAATCAAATTTTATAAATCCTCTTGCAAAATCGATTGCTTAACATCAATCCACATGCAGAATCAGGGAAAATTTCTAGCGATTTGTTGGCGTTTTGAGTTTCATCAGTTGGAATAAACCAAGCTTTTCTGGCAGATATTTGGAACATTAGAATTATCCAACTCCCTTCCACTGAAAATCAGTGGCTAACTTCCTATACTTGCTAATGTCGAGTGCTCGAATTGTAATGGTTTTACAGCTAAAACTAAACGTTAAATGTCACAAGATTATTTTTTTTACATTCTTTATGATACTTTTAAAGTTTTAATTTAATTTTTTAATTTTAAGCTAAAATTAACATTTACAAATGAACGTACAACTTTTGGCAACAAGTTAAATCTTAAAGTTAGAAAACAGCGGATTTTATAACAGGGTTCTTGTTTGACACATCCAGCCAACGGCTTGAAGAGCAACGGCATATCAGCGATGACTCGATGTCAAGTACCTGCAGATGATAAGATTGTCGCCGACAGACGCCAAACTGTTGAGCTTGTCAACTTTGAAATCATTGTTTTGAATAAAAAAAAAGGAACAATCAAAAATGTACTCAGCTTGTCGAAGTGTCATACCTTAATTTTGACTTTCTTGTTGTTTCAAAGCAAAATTACAATATTGATGAATAGCAGCCATATTCCTCCAGCAAACTGTGCATAATATCAATCTAAACAAGATATTCTGCACTGCTTGCCGGAAACTTATGACCGTTGAATGCATGTGATCACAATTGAACATACAGTACAGTACAGTACAGGCTAAAGTACAGCAAGACAACCATATCGGATGAGTGAGTAATGGAAAAAAAGCAAAAGTACGTCGAAATCGTGAGCGAAAATGTCGCGCGAACTAACTTTTGGCAAAGTGAAATTTGTCGCCTGTTCAACGGGCTATAAATTTCGTCAAACAAGCTTCAACAATAGGGCCGAGCAAGCGTTCGAAAAGCGCGTGTCATTGTCGTAGGTCGACTTTGTTTGCCGATCAAACAATTTATGTGCATAGACGAGCAAGGTCAGTTATGATAGCGCTAGTTTTGCTCAGCCATGCGATTTCGTTAGTCGGCGCCAAATTTGCCTTCTTATCTTTTTGTTTATGAAAATGCACTTCATTTGTCAACAATGTCCACAAGATTGTTGCCAAAAAAAATTGGCAAACAGGCCAAAAAAAATTTAATAATTTGCATAGAAACATTAATTGATTTATTGTTCAGATTTTATACAAAAACACGAAAACCGTACCACGCTAAATTACTAAAAAGTTTAAAATGTGTAAAGTTACATCAGAACGATAAGTTACACTACACAGCGCAAGCCAGCGCCGATTTTTTGTTTTGATTCTGATCTATCTGGTCTGGCCAACTACAAGGTATTACTATGGCCTTATACACTTTATTTAAACAGTTTCGATTTGGATCATGGAATGT